>PVHY01004745.1:0-90540 GCA_004024945.1 Uropsilus gracilis
AACAACCTGCCCCCCTCTCTGCTGTTAGCTTACCGTGGGTTTTTCCTGGCCTTTTGCCTGTCACTCCTACATCCCATCTATAAGTGAGATCATTCAGCTTTGTTTTTTTCTTTCTTATTTCTGCTACATGATTTCCTCTTGGTTCATCCATGTTATCACAAATACCTCATATTTGTAAGTTTTGATTGCAGAATAATATTACATCATGTAAATATGCCTCATCTTTTTCAACCATTTGTTGGTTTGGGGGCATTTGGGTTGTTTACATATCTTGGCATTTGCAAATAGTGCTGTGATAAACATCCAAGTACAGGTGTCCTTTTGAATTAGCGTTTTTGTGTCTTTTGGGTAGATTCCCAGTAGTGGGATTGCTGGATGGAATGGTAGTTCCATTTTCAGTATTCTGAGGGTCCTCCACACAGCCTTCCATAGTGGCTGGACCAATTTGCAATCCTACCTAACAGGTTAAGAGCACTCCCCTTTCTCCCCCCATCCACACCAGCACTTGTTGCCTGTTTTCTTTGTTTGTTTTTGTTTTAATATATAGGTCATTCTTACTGGCATAAGATGATATCTCAATGTGGTTTTGATTTGTATTTCCCAGATTATTTGTGAGATTGAGCATTTTTCCATGTGCCTATTGGCCATTTGAATTTCCTCTTTGGAGAAGTATCTTTTTAGTTCTTTCTCTTTTTTTTTGGACTGGGATTTTTGCTTTGTTTTTGTTGTGTGAGTTCTTTGTGTATGTTTGTTATCAGAGTCTTATCACTTGTATGGAGGACAATTTTTTTCTCCCATTTGTTTTGTTTCTTTTCATTTGGGTTATTGTCTCTTTTGCATACAGAAGCTTTTTAGAAAAAAAGGAATATTGTATTCACCTATATTTATCTTGTTATTTTTTTCTTCTGTTGACATTTTATATTTATATAGTAGTCTTCCAATATACAAAAACCATTTTTCTCTTCTTCCTTAGTATGGTTTTCCTTCATCTTATGGCTTCAATATTCTGTTGAGTAACACCAAGAATGATAATCATATCAGTTTCTCACAAAAAAGTCTCTTATTATCAGAGACAATGTAAAGGTTTAACAGATACACATGGAAAATCAGATATGATCATGAATAAAGGTGAAGTAAACTAACCAGATAGCTACTTTCTTGATGCCATAGCTGACAGTCTATGGATGTGGCTAATTTAAGAAAGAAGGAAGACAGTTAGTACTCTTCTTCCCCCCCTTAATGAAACTGACACATTGTTTTTCTCAATGGCAACTATATTCTTTACATATATACCACACTTTCCAAGCTATCATTCACATTCAAAGGTATGATTGGAACATATTGAGGCCAATTTAGGATCCAGGTAATTCTAGTCTGCAGCTGTGGCTCCTTCCTCCAGGAATCATAGAATGAGCCTGGTTATTAATAGTAACTAGAGACCAGTGGAGTGTAGTCTATAAACTGGATGCTATGTATTTTTTTGATGTGGGAAGTACATGATAAACATTTGTTGGGGGAGGGAGGGAGTGATACAATGCCATGGTGCACACCATAGTAAGAATTATATTTCTTCTCCTAACCTGTGAATGTATCACAGTGAAGCTTGTTGTACCATCTGTTTGGCTGGTGCTACAAAGCTCTGCTAAAGAAAGATTTTCATCATGAACTCTCTAAGCAGAGATGACTGAGAATTATGTGGCTGGAGGGAACTATACACCTGGCTTTTCTGACAGATCTAATTCAAATCTGACAAAAGCAGTCTATCCTAAAGGAGTGTTAAGGTTAGTGGAGATTGGGCACTCCGAACATGTATGACGTTTCTACCAGCAAGGCATTTCTGTAATCCAGACTGGTATGCTTGGCAGAGATAGAGTTTGTAGGGATTTGGAATCTAGTGACCGCTGACAGGTCTAGGAAAACGGAGGCTGCGAACTTGGATATCTTACTTTATTAAACAAGTGCTTCCCACAAGCTCAAGATAAGCCCAGAATGTGTTTCCTAACAAAGATGAAGAAAACCCAGCTTTTAGAAGAACTTCTGAACTCATTGGCTACCTTATAAATTCTAAGACTAAATCATAATTTCCCAGAAATGGTCCAGAGCTCTTACGTGTAGGGTGCTTGGGTACAGTTACCAACAAACTTTTCCTCTTATCAGTGATATGCTGCTCAGGGTGGAAGAGCCACTGCTGATATCAGCACAGACCTTTTCAGTAAGAATGGGCTTCTGGTCGACAGATATTACTTTGGGGACATGTTTCCTATCTCTCCTGGAAGCTGGCAAGGGAGTCTTTGTCCTACACTACAATTGTCTTGTACTTGGCGAGGGGACGTATTCCAGGCAGCAGAGGTCTCAGAGTTACTTGCTTGTTTGGGCATCAGACTGGCTCATATGGTAGCGATGAATATATGCATATACCTACGGAGTAAGAGATGAAGCCAGCTGGAACAGATGTGGAGTCCTGGTGACCCAGCTAACAAGCTAAGGTTTGAGGTAAATCATTTACTGAGAATGTTTTTGAAGAGTTTGACTTTATCATCCAAGTAATATCTTTTGATTTAGAGTGTGTTAATGTGTTTGCTTAAGTTGAAACTTACTTGTCAGCCTCAGAAGGCCTACACATCTTCCCTAGTGGTACTCTGTTATTGGCTCATGTTTTTAAATGGTGATTGAATTGGTTAACAGGTATATGATATACGGATTTATTTGATGTGAATGCAGATAAAGTCAGACATAGGAAAGGGGAGATACCACATCAAATAATGCAGAATATCTTTATGCAGAATAAAATAAACTTATTTAGAAAGTTAAAATAAGTCAAGGTTCTTTGCTATTTTTGAATAACGATACTGTTATCATATTTATTATGATTGACCTTGTTTCCTTCTCTGGAAACCTTCGTATTCACTATATGTTGATTAACTCCAAGAGAGAGAAGGCTTTAGATTTTGGTTTAGATGAGATAGAATACTGTTGTATGAAGATTTACAGCTTAGTGAATATAATTATTTTTCAGTAACTTTGGAAATGTATTAGCCTGTCAACCTGGCATCAATTTTGCATAAAGAGCGAATGTTAAATAATGATGATGTTTTTAACAAGAAATCTTTAAGTAAACAATTTAACTTCTTTACAGATGTTTTTCAGTTGTACTTATGACAGAAATGGAATGAAATGCATGTGTGCAGCTTTAGAACATTCTTGTCTTTGCCACAACTGATGTCCTTCATTTTAGAAACCTTTAAGTACTGACTTTAAAATAATGTGTTGTAATATTTTACTTGCTTCTTCATATGTTCAGAAGCAACATAACTGTATCAAGGTGATGAATATTACAGAAAAGATTTTGATGGGAATAATAATATAACAGAAAAATGTGACTCATTTTTCTTATTTATATATGATATTTGAAAGCAAGTTACACAGAAAGGGGAGCGTGTACTTTAAGAAAGGATAAATTTAAAAATGTGCAAGTTTAGTTTTCTCTATTAGTTCCCCTTTTTAACGACCATATTGCCCTTTTCTTTCTTCATTCATCCCTGCGGCATGGTACTTCCAGATTATGGTATTAGAACATGAACCAAAATGACTACAGCTGACTCTGGAAATAGTCACATAGAGGTTACAAAAGGTGAATATCCAAAATCATTATTCTCACTTCATTTAATGTGCAAACAGCTTCCTTTATTTTTTTCTCTGTCAGAACTTATATTTTTCATGCTTTCCAGAATGATTCTGAAGTATACATCATTATTGGAGTAAATAATATTTCATTAATTCGAGACAGAGGATTCAACTAATAATGTTTCTTATAAAGTAGGCTCTCCCCTCTGTTGTGCTGCTTTTATCTATTTTTCTTCTAATTTAATTTAAAGTAAAAGGAATGACATTGTGTGATTCACCTTAAACATTTCCTTTACGTTAATTATACAATAACTGATTGTCTTATGTTATCTATATTGTTATTGCAGAATCTTGGACTTTTCTTATTTTGACATTATGTCAAATTATCTTTTCCTTGATGCACTATCACTGTTTAGATGGTACCCAGTGATTGGAGATATCTCTATGACTTTGGTGTCACTTCTGGTATATATGATGAATTTGTGTTTGTTCATGGTTCTAACCTATGGGATGACTCAATAACAAGTCACAAACACTGGCATATCATCTTACATGTATACTTCAAGAAAATGGTTGTCAGGAATTTTTTTTTTAACAATAATCTACAATCCCTTGTCCCATAGACTGACATACACATTCATGATGAGGACTCTGGTACTGAAAGTAATGACCTCCTTTTTGAAGCCATATCATTTCTCTTTGCAGAGTCCAGTGCAGTGAAGTCTCTTAGAACTGTAACTTTTGATGGATTTTCTATAAACAAATATACCAAATACTGCAGAGTGAAAGAACTCTGCAGTATTTGGTATATTTTGGTGCTTAGCTTGTTTTGACTTTCCTCAAGACTTTTGTTTATTTTTTTCACTATATCCCATACATTAGTGAAACCATTTGGTTTCTGCCTTTTTCTTTATGGCTTGTTTCTGCTAATATGATTTCTTCTAAATACATCTATGTTGTTATGAAGTCGTCAAATTAGTCATTTTTAATTGATGAGTAATATTCCATCATGTATATATACCATAATTTTTTCATCCAGTCTTCTGTTTTGGAGCATTTAGGTTGTTTCCATGACCTTGCAATTATAAATTGTGCGGCAGTAAACATCCGGGCACAGGTGTCCTTTTGTACCCACATTGAGGTCTCTTTTGGGTAGATTCCCAAAAGAGCAATTGCTGGGTCAAATGGTAGTTCCATTTTCACTAGCTTGAGGGTCCTCCACACCCTTTTTCATAGTGGTTGAACTAGTTTACATTCCCACCAGCAGTGCAGTAGTGTTCCATTCTCTCCACATCTTTGCCAGCAATTTGTGTTGCCTGTTCTTTGGATGTGGGCCATTCTTACTGGTGTAAGGTGGTGTCTCATTGTGGTTTTGATTTGCATTTCTCTTATTACTAGCGATGTTGAGCAATTTTTCATGTGCCTGTTGGCCATTTGTATTTCCTTTTTGGAGAAGTGTCTTTTTAGTTCTTCTCCCCATTTTTTGATTGGGCATTTTGTTTTGCTTTTGTTTAGTTGTGTGAGTTCCTTGTGGATCTTCGTTATTAAACCCTTATCACTCATGTGGAGAGCAAAGATTTTTTCCCATTTGGTTGGGCATCTTTTAGTTTTTTTCTGTTGTCTCTTTTGCTGTACAGAAGCTTTTCAGTTTGATGTAGTTCCATCTCTTTGTTTTCCTTCATTTTTTTGCCATCTATAGATGTTTCCAGAAAGGGATTTCTGAACTGTAGTTCATGGAGAGTTTTGCCCAAGTTTTCCTCTGTGTGTGTTATGGTTTCAGGTCTGATCTCTAAGTCTCTTAACCATTTTGAG
Source organism: Uropsilus gracilis (assembly GCA_004024945.1). NCBI lineage: Eukaryota > Metazoa > Chordata > Mammalia > Eulipotyphla > Talpidae > Uropsilus > Uropsilus gracilis. Next base: position 5,437 of record PVHY01004745.1, read on the forward strand.
TTGATTTTTGTATATGGATTAAGGGAGTTTTCTTGGTCCATTTTTTTTGCATGTCTTAGTCCAATTTTTCCAGTACCATTTATTGAAGAGGCTATCTTTGTTCCAAGGTGGCTTTTTCATACCTTTGTCAAAAGTTAACACTCTGTTTTATTTAGCTGGACTCTGCTACCCTCATCAGAATAAGTATAACTGCTTCCTGTTGGACTAATGACCCCAGTGTATGCTTAGTGTGAATTTACATAATGGTGTTCTAATAACCATTATGAGTTTAAGTCAAATGACTGAATTCTACTGAAATTTTCTTGCTCTCCCAATTGCCAATGGTGTATCTGTTAATACATTTGTCTTGCTGTGCCAATCTTTGCTCTATTTTGAACAGTACTTGCTCCATATAACAGTAAATCAGAGATTGTACATATAATATTCTTTGTAGAAGTTCATTAATTAAAATTTATTGAGGAAAAACAATGATGCCAAGGAGCAAAAAAATGTACCATAACATTATATTTCATCAATTCTTATATATCAACATCTCTTAGTTTCCATGTTGCTTCAAAGGATATCTTATATTTGATTTAAAAAATGGTACCAGCTATTACCAGCTTTCTTATTCTTTGCCAATATCCCAAGACTGATTTGACCAAATATTTTGGAGAATAAACTATAGGAAATGCCTTCATTTCAAGAAGAAACAGCACATCATTATGGAGAACCTGAAAATGTTGAGAAAACTAAGGAATAGTAATACTCCAGCCAGTAACCTATAAATTAGACACAAGGCTACATATATTCCTGTGTCCCAAAATACTACCAGTTAACTGGAATTAAGTTGGAATTGTCAAAATTAAACAAAAATAACCCAAACCTCAATATCCTAATTGTCACAATATTACTGTCTGCTAATAGATATTTAGAAAGATTAGAAATAACTCCCATTCAAATGGGAGTTTCAAAGTAGAGTATTCTAAATAAACAAGGGAGACAGTGAAAACAATCTAACTTTTTTTTCATCAGTATAAAAATTTAATAAGAGAGAAAACCTACCATCTTGTTATACTCACACACCCCTTTTATGTTGAAACCACTTGATCAAAGGGAATTCTAATACAAAGACCATTCAAAAGATGCTTTTGAAGCCCTCTGACTCTTCTCAGTGGGTTCCCTTCCAGCCTGCTGTTGCTTGCATGATTATCCAGAGCCAGGGAGCATAATGTTCTCCCAGTATTTTGAAGCGAATAAACTGAATCTGCTCCACTGGCAGCTCACAGCATTCTGCAGAGTTAGCATCAACAAAGGCTACAGCTTATGACATTACCACCAGTAAATTATACTCCACACATGATTCAAGTTAGAACCACTTTTAAAAAGAGATATATCTTGTACTGGACAGGCCTGATAAATCAAATCTAGCTTTCAAAGCCACAAGTAGATTCAGCAAAACCACGTGAAGCCAGGAGTTGATTCAGAGAGTAAAATTAAGCTTATTTTCAAAAGTCATGGGTATACTTCACATACCCTATTTGTGTTGAAAGTTAATAATATTTTAATGAATTTGTGAGCCCACATTACAGAGGAAATAGCACTGAAAATTTAAATAGTTAGTAGACAGATTAGATGTACTTAATTTTAATTTTAATTCTGCCTCAACAAAAATTATGGAGACTGGTGAACTAGAAATGCACTGGATAGCTCTCCCTCAGGCAGGACTTGTTCTAGCTGTTGACATTCTCCAACCATTAGTTCCTTCAGTGTTTTTCTCTAAGCTGGGGAGAGCTGTCTCCCCCAAGGGATAGTCTTTGTAAAGCAGTTACTATCAGATGGCTAATCATGTAGGGCATAAAAGCCTGATAATTTTAGTTCACCAAGAAATGGACCATCTATGCTCCATGACTCTGTATACGGGTAGTTGAAGCTTTGAGGAGCTATACACTATTTAGCTGTTCACTGCTGATTCTGGCACTCTTCCCCTTCCACTTATTCTGAATATCATCCTGCAAGCCAAACTCTTTTCTGTATGTTTCTAGAAGACCAGCATTCACTTGGGAGCAATAATGTTCTCAATAAGTAACATGCCAAACCCCAGCTTCTCTGTGAATGTCACAGCAAGCAGTTTAACCTGTAGAGCTTTCTTGGGTTAAAAAATGAAAACCTGTCATATCAACTCCTGCTTACTCTAAGAATCAACTCTCTCATTTCCTTGCCAGAAAGAGTTGTGTGTTCTTTCTTCTGGATATGAAGTAATTGCTGGTAATTTTCTGTTGATGTGTGTGTGTGTTTGTACTATAAAAATAATTTACAACTAGAGAACAAGACTTTGAAGGAAAGAGATGTACTTGTAAACTAGTGCAGAATGGCTTTTGGACTGGCTTTCTTTTAATAGTGTATTTCACATGTCCTAATCTATCTTATTTCTACTACATGTAGCAATCTTAAACACACCAGTATGGTAAGGATGCTGTTTTTTTTTTTTTAAAGAAAAAATAAGGATATTATTAACTTGTTCATGAATCCCCTGCTTTTGATATTAAAACAAGTTATTATCATGCTAGGAAACTTTTTCATCAGCACACATGCTAATGGTGATGAAGGGAATATGATTTAGCTACTTAGGGCTTTTGTGTTTTATTCCCATTCTGAGGAGAGAAGTAAAAAGGTTGAAAATAGGTCCCAAGGCATGATCCAAATATACATGGTGGTAATATTTTGTGATGGAGGTTCTTTCAACTATTAGTATTTCCCCTTTTTCTCACATTTCCACTCCCTAAAACTGGTCTTTCAGATACCTCCTCCAAAGTTAATGATCAGTAGTGGAAATGGAATCTCATTTCTTAGCATTTCAGTTACTTTTACATCCAATAGTGGACTGAAGAAATATCTTATTCAATGCTTTCTATTTCCTTAGTTATGTAAGACAAAATAATAAACATTAAGAATATGATTCATTCTTTTCTCAGATGTATTTGAAAGGGAAATTTTATTTATTAATGAACCCCAAATAGAGCAATATAACTTTGCTATTTTCCTTGAGGAAAAAATCACACACACACACACACACACACACAAACCACTACAAAATATTACCATGCATGCTCTTTTATTTGCTTCTAAACCTCAGATTATCTACATATAATCACCAAAGAGAATTGAAAAGTCAGTTAAGTAACCTTCCTAACCTCTCCCAGGTAAAGCCTCTCAACTACCCATCTTTGATTTTCAGAGAACATGGAAGAGAGATGTCTGAGGTAAATAACTATGAAGTACATTGGAGAAAGCCAACTTTAGTCTTGATGGAAGCAAGTGACCCATCATGATTCTTAGAACCAGATTCCTAGAGAATAAAATTCTCTGGTTAGTAGTTGTTTCCCTTAATCTTTTTGATGTTACACTCTTTGTCATTCAATTTTGAGTGAGAATTTAATGTCTTCTTTTCTTTTTCTTTTTAAATCAGTTTCCTACTCAGTCTTTGATAATTGACAGTCAGTCTTTGATGGTCAATTTAGTTTAGGGAGAAGTGACAGTGAACTGCTTTGTCTTCCTTTGCTTGTTTTTTTCCCACCGAAACAGTCTCTTTTCATTCCTACCATTTGAATCACTGTTGTAAAAGTGTCTCTTAAGTTAATAATAATGATATTGAATAATATTTTTGTTTATGGATTAATCACAGCAGAAGTCACCATTTTTAGACAAGCAAGTTTTGAGAAAGGAGAGATAATTTTGGGAGATGAGGGTGACATGGAATTGTTACAGGAGGTCCATGAGACTTTAAGGTTCTCTTAGCCAAGCGAGCTTTTCTGGTAAGGCAGCTAGGCATTCATGCCCAGTAATTCTAACTAGAGTTGCAATGATAGAAACAACTACTTAGGCTTATTATTCTCTTCTGTTATATTCAGAGAAAGAGAGGGTGTCATGTCTGACTAAAGATAACATCATAATAACCACAAAGTAGAATTCCTATATTAATATGTGACAGATATTATTTGATTTAGATGAAAGACACTATGTTTTTTAAATTCTCCCTACCTAAAATTTCACCTCAGTGGTAATCTAGAGAAAAATACTTATTAAATTATAATAATGTGGACATAGTGAATTATCAATCAGTGCTGTTTTAAAACATTAACTCTGATTTGCTATCTTTAAGCTCATCACTTTAACAGTTTCTCAATGTGGTAGAATTACCTGAGCAACACAACACAGTATTAATCAATCCTAGATTTAGACAATATCGTTCCTGTTTTCAGAGGTCAAAATTGGACTTTTATGAATAAGATAAATGAAATAGATCTTTAAGAAATCATTTATGATTTATTACTGTTATTTCAGGGTTTTTTTTGTCTTTTACAGAGTATATTTAAGATTTAAGAGTCATACAATAACATGATGGTACTTTTGGGGATAAACTTCAGTAAGCTTCAGTAATCTTAACATTGAAAACTAAAATAAAATAATATATTTTTATGGACGTGCTTTCCAAAATTTTACATCAAGTATATGAACATTTGGATGCTATAATTTGAATTACACTGGTTTACAATATATGGAATGTTGATCTGTACTTGAGGAAGTATGAACCTATTCACCTAAATCTTATGTGGGATTATAAACCAATTATTTTTTTAACTCATTCATCAGTTATGGACATTTGAGTTGTTTCCATATGCTGACTGTTATTAGTAGTGCTACAGTGAACGAGGAATAGCAAATATATACCTGAAATCCTGATTTCAATTCTTTTGGATTAATATCCAGAAGTAGAATTGCTGAATTAGATGGTAGTCTTATTTTTATTTAACAAGACTCCATCCTGTTTTCCATTACTACTCCAACTCCATCCTGTTTTGCATTACTACCGTGCCATTTTGCATCTTCACAGCAGTGTCTAAGGGTTCCAATTTCTCTTTTCCCACTAAATTAAGTATTATTTTTGCATGTAATAGCCATCCTAATTGGTTTTGCTCTGGCTTTGATTTGCACTCCTCTTCTGTTTAGTGCCAATGAGCATTTTTTCATATATCTGTTTAACATTTATATGTCTTTGTTTAATTAAATGCTGGTTGCCCCCAGGGAACTAATAACTTAAAAAAAAAAAGAAAGAAAGAAAAGAAAAGAAAAAAGCATGGTAGCTGGTGATTCCTAATATCTGGGCCTTTTTGGGTGGACCCTTGTGGGTGATCCTAACATTCTCACCATGGGTTTTCACTTTATATCTGCACTCTAGATCACTTCCTACCCCATTATTAGGTCTCTGTTTGAGCACCAGTGATAGTCCTATGTGGAAAAACTTGAGTGTAATATGCAATTGATGTGCAAGTGTGTGTGTATGTGTGTGTGTTTGTGTGTGTGTGTGTGTAGAGTGGGTTTCCTATTTTAAATGCCCCAAATTCTTGAAAGTCCATGTTGTAGAAAGGATTTGTCTAGTCAAGACATATTGTTTTATGTATTGATCCTAGTGCTATTAAATTACAAGATGCATTTTTTCTTCTTCAACTAGAGATCTTTCTTACTGCATTTCTGTAAAAATTGTGAGAAACTTTTAGAAAAACAGATTTATGTGTGGGTTGAAAATTGCTTAGTTGTTTAGATGTGCATGCTATTTTCAGTGCATGCATAGCAGTAACAGTCAGTTTTCACAAAAATGATTAAAAATTAATCTCTTCTCCTATTCCCATTATTTGATGCTCTTCTTTTTTCTTTGAGAACCAAACTGACCTTCCCCAGTAAATACAGAAAGATTCCCCCCTTATAATTGATAATCTTATTTTGAGTAGCAAGGTTATATGAATAAGAGCTCTGAGTTAGGGTACATGGGTTTGAATTCAATTTTAACATGTTCTTTCAGGGCTGAGAACTGATCACATCAGAATGACTTTCTATTATCATTATTAGTGCTCCTCTTGTTACTATATTAAAATGTATTTTGTGCTGAGTTGCCCAAAAAAACATATTTTGTCCTCTACTAAACCAACTCTACCATCTGGGGAGAGAGGAAGATGAGGTATGGGTTATTATATATTTTTAATATGAACTCTGGCCTGATCTATGACCCTGGATAAATTAAATCATCTGCATCTCAGTTTTTTCAATGGACAGATACAACAATTGATGACTGTTTTATTGAGTTGTTACACCAATGAACTTAATAAATATCTATAAAGCCTTTAAAAAGTCCCTGTCACAGAGTAAGTGATTGATAGCTGGCTCTTTCTTATTTGTTTTTGTCTCTCATCTCCTACTTGTTTTTCCTGAAAGTTTCCTTTTGTAGAAGGGTAAGTAATGTTAAAAAAAAAAAAAGATGGGAAAAATGAGGAAAAACTGAAAGTAGTGATGTTAGCGGGAGAATATTTTCATTGTCTACTCATGAAGTAACAAAAAAAGAGGTTTATTTAAGGTAATAATGGAAAGCAAAGACTAATAATAACAGCTAGCATTTATTAAACATTACAATGTGCTAGACACTGCTTTACGTGGTTTCTTAAATTCCTTCTGCTACAGATTTTGTTCTAGGTAAAACTGTCAACAACTTAAAAACTTGAATTTACTTAGGTTAAATAATCAGACATCTAATCCATGACAGACTTAGAATTTTAACCCAGGATTCAAGAATCTCCAACATATGCCCTTAACAACTTTATAAACCTCTCTCCAGAGCAAATATGTATCCAGGCATTGAGCCTGAAGGACCAATTCCATAGAGTCAATATAGCTTGAGTTATATGAAAAAGCTGTAGGAGATTGTGTTTTAATTTTTTTTTTTGTTTTATTGTTTCAGTAGCCAAAATGAAAGCTTTCATTAGAAGCAGCTTCCTTTTTGATCTCTAAAAACCACAGATATCGTATCAACAAAAGAACACTGGGACAGTAATAAAAAAGTACTCACTAGTCTTTATCTCTGTCGATGGGACCCAGCCTCTAGCTACCTGGAATTATCCCATGTTATTTTATCTGGCACAAAATGGATAATTAAAAAACTTCTCTTTAGAAATAACTTTCTTCCCATAACTCCTTTTCATAAATCATATATGCATCCTGGTCACCAGTATCTGAGGAAATGAAATAAAACCTGTCTGTTTTACCCTGAATGAGAGGCAATGGCAGATCCCTTTTATAAATGACCCCTTCTTTGCACATAAGAGTGACATTTCTTAATTTACAGCATCTCTTGCTATTTACTTCCCTGAATCCACACATTATTTAAATCACTAATGGATTTAGTGATTGACCAGGGGCTGGTGATAAACTTGAATTTGGGCTCATCTAGTTTTCCTTGATTAAAAATACTAGAAAGTTCAGAAAAGAAAGATCTCTCACCAGATTTCGATTCTATAGGAACTATATGACACTACATAAAGGTTTAAGAAGACAATAAAAAGGATAGGTATACCTGCATGTACATATATATGTATATCTAATACATGTATATATTCACATGTATAGCTGTACTAAATTTTATTCATGTGATTTGAATAATTTCAACATGTTTTATAAAAATACCAGGTCTTATTGGGATCTTTTCCCTTAGATTATATACTTTTTCAATGTGACCTATTTCTTTTCCCTATAGATTTGACATATTTGTTATATATCAGATTCTGGCACACCAAAATATACCAAATATATATTGGTTTAAGAAATAGATTCTAAATATATTTAGTTTGTTTCCCTTTATGCTATCAACTCCTCACCTTTAAGAGCATGGACAATTCAAACATGTTTGGTAAAGAAATAGTTTTTTTTCAAGTTTTATTGCAAAAATGTGCATCAAAGACTAAATATGTGCGCTTTCATATTCACTATCAAGACAGCAATAAGGAATATCACATCCTGATGCTTGTAGATATTAGAGTCCAGTGGGGTAAGCTGTGTGATTAACAAGCAAACAAATAATGCATAATGGTGATAAAGCTATCATAAATAATTAAGCAAGTCAAGGGTGATACTATCAGGGTGCAATTATATAGAGTAGGGCAATCTGTGGTTAAGAAAGTCTTTCCTGAGAAAGTCCTCTATCTCTTCTTGAAGATACAAGTCTACTTTTAAAGGAAATTTATATACTGAAAGATGACATTTCACAAAAACAGTTAGCAGAAAGCAAACGCACACGTGCTCACTAATGGGACTTGGACTAAAATTTCATGACTATCTAGATCTTATCAAGGACTTTTTTTTTCTTTAACCTAGATTTAAGCCCTAAGTAGTCTATTATTTCCCATGCTAAAATATTTCATGGAACTCACCATTTCAAATTTCATAGAAAATCAAAACTGACTAGTGTCAAAAGAAACTGAATGAATAGTAAGGATAACCTTGCTACTTGATAATTCAGATTTTGGGGATAAAGGATAATTGTTTTCCACAATTGTGGGAGAAAGATTAAAAATGGATAGAAATGTGGTATGGACACTCACCTTGTATATCTTTTTCTTTAGCTGATAGGAGTATTGAACAATAACTTAGGTCTTTAATTCTACTTGAAAAATCTCTCTCAAATATAGTCCCAAACAGTATCATCAAAGATGATTATATAAACACTTTTGAAATATTGGGGTAAGGACCTTAAAAAACCCACAACTCTATTGAGCAATGAGAATAATGACAAAAATTTCCAAAATCAGCTATTTCAGTACTCTCTCTGGAAATTAGGCAAAGACATGTAACAATTTTAGAAAACATTTATTTTTAAAAAATGGTTGAAACTTGGTAAGAATTTTAGCATTTTAATTTGCTCTATTCCTATACTCTTCTCCCCAGGCACACAATAACCTTGAAACCAGCAATCTTAAAACCTTAGAAATTGTGAAAATTAGGAGCCACTAGAGGAGACAGACAATTTTGGGGCTCCTCAAAACTTCCACACTCTGAGATTTATTATTACTTGTCCAACAGTATACTGGGAAAGTATCTTGTACAGGGCTTGCCTCTACCTGATTTAATGCAGCTTTCACTTATTTAAAACTTGTTTAATGATTATCTATTAATTTTATATATATATAAATATTTTATGTTGGTATATACCCCAAAGTTCTCCCACCCCCATATCTTCCTTGAACTATCATCATGATCCCTTGTGCTCATAAGGGGAAACTGTTAAGAATAATCATTGTCATTATTTAACATTATACTTGCCTGAACCATGATGCAAGATTGGGATAACAAAAGACTGCTAATAAAATATCAAAAGAAAAATCTCTAGAAAACTTTAAAAGTCTTTTACATATACCCACAGAGTGTAGTTGACTGTTCTCATACACAAAAATTTATGCATGCTTAGGAAATACCTGATTTGACTTGAATTGTTCATCTCTAGCTCACCTTGAGTCTCACTGCAAATGGTGAATTCAGGGTAACAATCTGGACAATGTTGATGAAACTTAAAAGCAATGGAGAATATAATAAAATAACAAAGATAATGAAAAACTGAGCCAAACACATTTAGAAATAATGGAATTAGGAGACTCTAATTTATCTAAATATATATAGTTTAATAGCAGGCTAATGGAGGCAGTGGAGAGAGTTCATGATTTTGAACGCATATTTTGGAAAGTACAGGGATAGAAGAAAAAGAAAGAAAACAGTGTAAACACTTTGGAACATCATAAAGAGAAATAATATACATATCATGAGAGATTCCGGGATACAAACAGTAACAAGTCACAGAAGATGTGTTTAAGTAAATGATCACTGAAAAGGACTTATTCCAGGAAATAAACCAGAAGTTGTAATCCAAAGGGCCTACAGGGTTCCAAGCAGAAATACTGACTAGACATACATCAAGATACAGCAAAACTATCAAGAGCTAATAATAAGCAAAGAGTGCTAAAAATAGCAAGAGAAAATGGTCTAGCCTTTAAGAAAACACTAACTAGATTTTAAGCAAATTTTCCGGAAGAAACATTACAATCATGAAGATTATCTCTCTTAAAATGTATGTCTAGAGAGAGATATTGATGTATTAAAAGAAAAAGCCTTACAGCCAAGAGTCTTCTAACCAGCAGAATTAACAATCAGGATAGAAGCAAGAATAGTTATTACAAACAATACATGAATACAATAAAGTGATAGTTTACAAAATCAATATACAAAAATCTACAGCTGTAAAAAAATGAATAGGAAGCCAAAGAAACTAAGGGTATGACTCCCTTAATTGTTACTTTGAAAAGACTAAATATTATTGGATTCAACCTAATAAAGGAGATATTAGGTGTTATTAAAGGAATTAGATAATGACATAAAAAGATGGAAGGTTATTCCATGCTCAGAAATGGGAAGCATAAATCTAATCAAATCACTGTATTGCTTGCAATGATATTTAATGTACTCTACATCAAATTCTGGCAATATTTTTCAAGAAAACTGAGCAGGAAATACTGAAATTTATATGGAACCATAAATGATCTCAAATTTTAAAATCAACCTTAGGAAAAAAGAGGAGCAAGATTGTGGTATCATGATACTTGGCTTCTAACTGCTATGAAGCAACAGTATTTAAAACAATGTGGTACTGGTATGAAATAAGCCCCTAGACCAATGGAACAAAATCAAAAATACAGAAACAGATACACACATACATCATCACCTAATCAATTATTATATATGCATTCATGATCATAAAATAGGGAAAAACAGTTTTTTTAATAAAGTATGGTGGCTGGGAAAATTGGAAAATCACACATAAAAGAATGAAACTAGTTTACCTACTAATACCACACACAACGATTTAAAAATTCATATGTAAGAAGATTTGGTAGAAAGCAAGGACCATCCCATGTGGAATACTTGGAGCTTAGTAATCGGGGTTTTGTATTGCTGGTATGAACATCTACTGTTCTTTGATGTTTCTTTGCATATCTGCATAGGATTTAACTGGAGACTCTTCTCATCACTATTTCACAATCAAGAAGGTTGATTCCTCGGAGTTGCTGCTGGGTTCATCCAGGGTTCCTGTTGATTTTCTCTTTCAGTTTTTTCCTTACTACCCTGGAAGTTATGGAAAGTACTCTCCCCAAATTTATTAGCATTTTATATGAACTTCCAAATTTAGTTTCCAAATAAACTTCTATTCCAATGTGAATTTGCTAATGAACTGAGTATCGAGAACTATGGATGACGTAATTAAGACTGCCTGAATTTCAGAATTTAAATGATCTCTTTTAAATTCAATTTCCCAATAGTAAAATGAGGAAATAAGAAAAGATGACTTCTCATCCCTTACACATCTGTGATTCTGTAATGGCATGTAATACTGGATAGATTAACTAAAGGAGATAATGGAATTTTTCTCCCTCTGCTCAACAGCTCTTTATAATGTTTTCGTTGAGGTGTACCTTTTTATTTCAGATTTCTATTTACCATATTGTCCTTATCTTTTAGAAACTGTAAGGTAAGAGGGCAAGAGATTGGTACATCTAGTTTTGGAAGATAGCGTGTTAAATTTATTTTGTTGTATTTTAAATTCACTAAACCCAAATGCCTTTACCATAATTGCATCTCAAAAGTTCACAACACTTCTGTTGCACAGTTTTTTCTCTCTTAATGGATGCAAAATTGGATGCCAGGGAAAAAAAGTTATAGCACTTTAGATATACAGAGGCCAAATGAGATGCTATTTGTGTAGCTATCACTAGTAAAATGATCATGTGGTATAATTAGTACTGTATCTTGTTAATTCTGCCTGCACTCAGGAAACATAAATTTCTTAATGTTTCAAGCAAGCAGCTAAAAATTCAATTAATTTTAGATGACAACATTAAAATGTCCTTGTATATTTTTATTCTTTAAATGTCTGTTTATGGAGTTGAGTGATTTATTGAGTAGTATAATTAGATATTTGCTATTTGTCAATAAAATAGCTTATGAACTAAGTAATAGGAGTGTATTTTAAATGCAAATTAGTTCATAGAAATATAGAAACAATTCTTTCTGGAATGAATATAAGGTTATGATAATATTTCAATAATAAAATGTTCTCAAGATGCTTTTCATGTAGAATGTCCTTTTATAAGTATCCACAATACACCATAGTGATTCAAAGACTGTACAATCATTTTAACCTAGGAACAATGCAAATTAATATAAAACAATTTTGAATCTGAGCTGAAATGTGTGTGTGTGTGTGTGTGTGTGTGTGTGAAATTTGTGTTAGGTACCAGTAGTGTTTGGAAAAAGCTGTCTAGTAGCTTTAGAATAAAGACTTTAGTATGGACATTTTCCTCCTAGGGCAAATGAGAGTAAATGTCCTTACCATGGGTCTCTTGTAGCAAATATCTATAAAATGCTACAAAGACACACAGAATTTAATTGGTGATCTATAATTGTAAATGAATAGCAATCGATTGTTTTCTAGGCTACTGTTTCTGGTATTGTAATTTTGGGCAAGATAATTCTGTATTGTAGAGTATAATCTTGTGCTTTGTAGACAATATACACCTTCTCTGACCTCTTCCCACTAGATGCCAGTATCCCTCTATCTGTGGTGATCAGAATGTCTAGACAAAATCTAATTGTCCTCATGGGTAAATTGACCTCCTTCCATCTCCCACCTCTTTGTTCTACATTGAAAAATATTGTTCTCCGTAAAGCAATAACGCAAAATGTTTGCTTTGGATCTGGATGCTACTGTGTGATCTGGATAGGGAGTGCATTGTGGTAGGTCATACTTGTGATGGACAGTCACTGTGCATGCATGGAAGACTGGTTTTGTTATTTGGTGTTTCTGTATAGGCACCAGGGATTTGGGGTTGATCCTTTATGACTGCATGATCCTGTATGGTTGTGTTCTGCAAGTCTTTATATTTTGTTTATTTTTTTCTAATTCGTACTTTTTTAAAAAAGAGTTGGTTTATATGAATTAAGATCCAGATTAGATCTATACTTTGTAATTTGTTGACATTTCTCTTAAATTTCACCTTGTCACCCATGAACCATCATCTTGATCTCTTGTACCTATCCCTCCCCCAATATAACCCCTCCCCCTCTCTTGTTCTGTGCTTCAGTTCTGCTGGCATCCAAGTAATTAACACACAAAAGTCAGTGGTCTTCTTATACACAAGAGTCAGAAGAAGAAGAAAGTCTGTATTTTCTGGTGTATAGCATTGTTTGTAGAAAGCTGGATGTCACATCCCCCCTGGCAACCTGGGAAAAGGCAATTAGGTTTCTGTCTGCAGAGCTCTGTGAGATTTACCCACACTCTCCTCAAAGTCTCTCCAACCACTGCTCACATCTTAGACGTCCCCTCTTTACAAAATTATTCTCCTCCTTTTTTGTTATTTTTTCATGAAATCATTCCACTTCAAGAAAATTAAGTCTACCTGGTGATCTGTTGCTACACCATCAGTTACTTTAAAAGAGTGGTTTGACTTGGTAAAAATCTCTTAATATGGTTGGTGTATATAAGATTGCAGCTTTGCTGAATGGGCTTATTTTCTCTCATAGAGCTGCAGTCAGTCAAGATGACCATTGGAGTTTAAATCAGCCAAGATGACCATCTCTTTGCCAGGTGATTTTCTCACATAGTGGCGAGTAGGAACCTTTAATCCCTGGTTGGCTCTTGATAGGAGGTTTTAAATTCACATTTCATAAGGCTGTTTGCTTCTCCTCATGGCAGATAAGTTCTACAAAGCAAAAATTCGAAGAGGTAGTAAGGTAAAAAACTATAATCTTTTATGATTTAATTTTGAAGTTCCTCTTCTTATTCCTGTCAATTCTTATTCTATTGGCAGCAAAATCATCCCTATTCAGTGTGAGAGGGGGCTGCATCAAATGAAATCCTAGGGGACAAGCATCATCAGGGCCTCTTAGTAGATGATACCCACAGTTTCTAAGTTGGTATCTTTCTTTTTTAAATTATGAGTCATACTTACTATCTCTTTTCATGTCTAATAATGTTCAATTATATGATGGTCTTTGTGCTGAAAGATATGTTGTTTGAAGCTATAAATGCCATTTTCACCTGAAAGGTTTGGCTTTCCTCTCAGGCAAGTTGAGTGGGAAGTGATTATCTCAGTCTTTTTTAGAGATAGCATTGGAAAAGACTAGGTTGCAGATTTGTTGAGCCTGTGTACCTCTGAAGTCTCTTTACTCTAGGCTTGTTACTAACAGCTGGGGCACCCATTATCTCCTCTCTGGAAGATAATAAATGCACCAGGGGGAAATTCTGGTTGCATATTTAGGGTTCACAGCATTTCTAAATTATTACTAACAGTAGATGATGATCAAAACCTTTTCTGATTTCTCTTTATCCCAGTAGGGTCTATCTTTGTGGGCCAATCATCCTCCTCTCACACCAGGGCCTGGCAGATGTCCCGCAGAATAGGTTGCTTGCATTTTGTCTGGCAATCCTACTGGGGAAGAAAATGTCCAGTGAGAGATTGTCTTGTCAGAAATACTTTTTCTTTTCTGTTTTTGACAATTCAGTTTTCTGTCCCTCTTTTCTACATATCTCCCTAATATTTAGGCATATATGTATGTTTACATGCACATATATGTTTTATATATAATACACATATGTATTAGATGCAGTACAAGCATTATCTGCCATGCAACCTACTGTCACATCCTTAGTGGCACTGAAAATCTCTAGAGGCATCATCTGGGAAAATAAAAGGAAGGGGCTCTGCCATGTCTAGTTCTCTACAATGATTCCTTAGCTTTCTCATCTGTGCACTCTAGCAGGTAAAATTGCTGACCCTCTGTTCATGTCTGCCTGTGTATTTGTGCCTTATTATGTATATTTTTTTTTCACTTTTTCCTAGTTTGGAGAACAGACTTTCAGATCTCTTTGCTGATGTTGCTGATAGCCAATATCAATAACTGTCAGCCTGGCATCCTATAAGGATCTTTTTTAGCCTTGGCAAATTTCCCTTTGAAGTGTTGTACATTATAAGGAGCATATGGTCCCGTGGCATGAGATTAATGTGCTCTACTCTTTATTATAGCTCTAATGATGGCAAGGTTAAAATTATGGTGCTGGATTGTGATGAGACCAAACTGACTGGGTATGTAGCAAATATTGAACAGTTTTATAATTTGGGCTTCCTGTAAGCTATGTAGCATCATAGTCAGGAATAAGAGACTTTATTTTCATTGTGTCTACGTACGTACTCTTTTAGGACATTTTTTAAAAGTTGATTGTCTTCTTGCTAAATTTATTCTTGGAAACTAAATTTGCTTATTAGGACTCAAATGATGAAATCATTCTTAGAAATTAGTGGCATATACTTGTCATAACTCCCAACAATTTCTAGCACTCAATGCTAATTAGAAGTCTCCTGAGGTTTTCAGTTTGACAATATAGGTTAAGCAGCTGTGTTTAATTAGAGAACCCAGAAATATATAAATCCAAATGGGTCATGAAGGCCACACCTTATAAATACAGTATTTCTCATTAATCACATGCATTGAAGCATATCTTGCATATTATAAGATGTACAATTGCTGTTACTCTTTTAAGGGAATCATGGCATCAAAAAATCTAACATATCTCAAGATAACCTAAGAAATAAACTCACAGGAAGCCTGATTGTTTATGTTTCACTGTTTTTTCCTGCCCTTACACCTTCCCCAGCTGTTTCTGTCCTATACTGCCCCCCACCCTTTTAAACTAAAATCAGTTCCTTTTCTGATATCGCTTCCTCTTCTTTCCTTCTGTGTTTTGTGGGAACTTGCCAGATTTCCTCCCTTTCCTGATATACTTTCAACACCTCTTGATATTTGCTGAACCCCCAAACCCCCTTCTTTTTGCGGCAGTTTAAATTTATAGTATGCTTTCATGCTTTCCCTTTTATTTATATTAATATTAGGCTTCACAGAACCTTCATATTTGTTTTTCTCCCTACTGGGGATGTTTTTTTAAATACTAAAACCTGGAAAGATTGGGATGAAGTGACTGTTTACTTTTAAAGCATGGCTCCTGTGTATGGAATTTTGTGCGTAGTAGATCTTCGTATTAACTAGCGAATCAATAAAAATATAAACTTTCAGAAATGGTCTATATCTATTCCTATTTTCTCACTTTCTTTCTATCTGCAAACTTAATAATTTACTTGTCCCTTCCTTGGAAATGGATATCTCAAAAGGTTGAAAATGAACTTTAGACCATCAAATTTCTAAATCTGACTGTCACTTTCTAATAACCTGTTCTACTAATTTCCATCCCTTTCCTACACCTTGTTTTGAAAATGTCACACCTCTTAAAACAGCAACAAAAATTTGTATTAATTCTACCTTTTAAGCCAGGCATGGTGGCCTGTAAGCTTCAACCTATGAAGTGGCTGGGGCTAGAGATTGTGGTTCAAGTCCTGCTTGGGGCAACACAGCGAGACCTAGTCCCAAAAAATAGCTGGGCGCGGTGGCGTGCACCTGTAATCCCAGCTACCTGGGAAACTGAAGCTGGGGATTGCTTGAGTCCGTGGTACCCCGGGCAACATGAGCCTGCGGTTCCACGGGCAAAAACAGTGAGACCTAGTCTAAAAAATATATATATCCCAACTTTTTTTCGTCACTGGAATAAAGTGATCCTAAAACTCTTCTGATAGAATTGATGCTTACTTTAATAACATAACATTCTGTTAGAGTGTTGTCATATGGTAATACATTAATTATTTTCCTGCTATATTATGGATTTTGGGGGGTGAATAATAATGGCTAATATTTATCAACCAGTGACAGGTATTCCATGTCTTATAACACATAATAAATTATTCTTCACAACTCTATAAATGTGTATGTTCATTTTACTATAGAGGTAATATTGATCTTTAACATTGAATGTGATTCAGAGACTTAGTAATCATAATTTCTGTGACCAGAAGAGTAAACAGGTCAAGAGAGAGGAAATGATGCTCAGGATCATGTAGCTTGTAAGCAGTGGAGTCAGGTGTAGAATACACAGCATCTGCATGACAGTTCTGTCAGTCTCTCTCACTATGCACTGTGTTTTTGTTTTTGTATCCTCAGTTGCTTGTTTAGTGCCTGAGATATTATGGGTATGTAGTGCCATTTTTGTATTTGAATTAGACTGAATTATTCATGTCAGTCCTTTTGTTTTATATTTCGGTGAACTGTGGATCACAGACTATACTGCAGAACAATGACTTCGTTTGAGCTAGCTATGTTTACACCTTTCTCAAATCTCTGTCCCCTGCTTTAAGAAAATTACAAAAATACAAGCAATTGATTTTGTTGTCTGTACTTTTTACTTGATATCTGCAGAAAAAATTATAGTTTGCAGAAAAAATTATATATATAATATATATATAATATATATTATAGTTTGATACATGTTTCTCCAAATCCAATTTTAATTCTAATGATGTATTTTCTAGTTAAATTGGGAATTATGGTTTGATATCTGACTTCAGTTCTGTCATTAATTAACTGAGTGACCTTAAGTCTGCTTACATTTCTAACTATAATTTGGTAAGCATGCAGAATTAGACTAAAATATTTAGGTTCCTTCCAGTTAAAATTCTTATATTATTTTTGCTCTACATTCTTAGCAACTTAGTACTGTTTCCTTAATTATATAATTTACTTTACATTTCTTGAATACCTACTTTGTATAAGAGCTTATATATCATCTCTAAAACTAGAAATACAACTTGATAATCACAAGGCCCTTAGTATTTTGGTCCCTTCTCACCCAGTGCTCAGTAGAGAAAAGAATTGCTTATCATGATGTTCATAATTCACCTTCCTTCCTTAGTTTTCATCAGATGTTATCTGTCTGAGATAAACTTTCTTTGTGTTGCTAATATGAATTCAGATCCATAGAAAATGATATATTATTACTGCTATTTTTAGATTTAAAATATTAGTCAGATTTTGCTAATATTTAATATATTTTCTGTGTTCCAAAATTCCAAAGTTGAGTAAATTCAGTTGATATTAAGGATAATTAAAATCCTATATTGCTTCTACATAGGAGAGAAAATCCAGAAAAAGGAAAGAAGATTTTAGGAGTTTGTATACCTGTTAGTAGAATTCATATGAAAAAAAATCCAGAAGAGTTAAGAACCTGTTCTGGAAATAACATACAGTGTTGTAAACAAATTTTGTCATAATTAAAATAATACAATAAAAAATTGAAGACAGGAACACAGGAGAAATTTTTGTGCTCTTTGTCTTCTCAGACTGCATAGCTTTATTTTTTTTGAATATTACTTAATATTCATTTGAAAAGAAAATGAAGCCCACTTTCTATCTCTATGGCCCACAGAGATATCAGTGATCCCACGTTCCCTCTCGTCTTCAGATATTGATGTATTTAATTATTTTTCCAAATAGAATCTTCCCTTTATGCAAATCTACTTGTTCTCTATGATAATTGTTTCAGTAAGTGACTGTACACAATTATATTAATAGTATATCCCACTTGGTGTCATCAAGGCAGTAGTATAGCTTTATATAGCTACCAGGATAAGCTTCAAGTGTGGAGGGAAGAGAAGTCCAGTTGTAAAGAATTGGCCCAAGGAGCGTTTCTGCAGAGCTGGGGCATCTGAATCGCCACAAGCTTCAGCAATTGCGTGAGCGTGTATGACTCTGTTACCTGTTTTCATTTACGTGGATACTAGATGACCAGTGCTATGTTCCAGAGAAAAGCTTCATCATTTGTTTCCTCTTGAATTCTTCTGACCTCATTTATGCAGGTGTCATTCGTAGGCAATGATGTTACTACTTAGTAATATTAAGTAGTAATACTAACTGCTGTTTATTGTCTCTTTAACTATATGCCAGATGATATTCTAAGTACTTTATAATTATTACCTGTATTTAATTCTGACAAACCTGTAGGCTAGATTTGTTATCATTCTGATTTTTCTTTTAAAGTGTTAAGTAGCTTGACTAAGGTCATGCAGTTAGCAGCAAGAAATAGAACAGGAATTTATATCTCAGTCTGACTTCAATGTGCTATTAGTCTTTATTCTAGCTACCGTGTACCATTTTAACTCTTAATTATACATTATTCTGTAATTCTCTCTCTATAAATCCTATTTTCTGTCAATGACTAATGTAGGGCCTCTACTTAAAAGTTCTGTGACTTTGCATTCCTATTATTTAACAAATATATATTTTTATAAATGTAACCTAAAGTTCTTAAAGTTATACATATGTCAAAATTATTTTTTTTTTACTCCAACATTTTAATGTAGGTGTCTGAGTACTACTCTATGCGAAATGCTACATTTCTCAAAAATGCTTTGGGAACTAATTTTCCCATGGGAACTCTTTTTTTGTATTCATTTTCCTGTTTAGGTGGAGAAAGAAAAAAAATGCTTTCATTTATGCACAGATAATTACAGTATTCACATAACCTTTAGAAGTCTTTATTATTATTTTCTTTCCCTTCAAAGTTTCTGTATTTACTGAATTTTAAATCAGCCTAAGCCCAGGGAATTCTTCCAGCTTGTACTTAAACTAATTTTTTGGAGAGAGCAGCATAATTTATACCTTATATTGCAAAGTATTTATGAAACTGCATTTATTAAAGCTTTGCAGACAAATGTTTTTAAGGCTCATTGGCATTTTTTCATGCCTTGGATTGATTATTCAGCACTGATTTATGCAGCTTTTCCCCTTCATATCTCTGAATGTTTCTCTATAACAAGGAAAATCCTGTATCTACATCATGTGCTAGAGAAATGCTTTCAGCCTCTCTTTTACATAACAAGTTTGGGGTTCTCTTCTTTTAACATATTTTCTGTTAGAATAATTTGTGGTTTCTTCTTACACTGCTTTTTCTCAGAGTTCTGTCAATAAACATGCAAATCTGAACTATTTTTCCTTGGCATTTGCTCCAGGATTAAAAGGAAGAGGGTATAGAGTTGATTTGGGCTACGAAGTTAAAATACTTTGGTTCAAATCCTACTTCTACCATTTTCTAATGGTATGATGTTGGGGCATATTAATCATGTGCACTAAGACTCAGTTTTTTCATCTGCAAAAAGGGATTGATATAAAGAAGAGTTAATACAGTTGAACATTACTTTAAAGCTTTAATTCATTAACACATTTAATCATCAAAACAAACCTGTGTGGAGATTCAATTATCATCTCCATTTTACAGGTTAGTATATTAAGGCACAGAGGATTTAAGTAGCTTGTGGAAGGTCTCAGGATAGTTGGGAAGATTAAAAATTTATAAAGTGAATAACAGGGTGATCAACAAACAGAAAGCACCAAGGAAATACATTTTCTCAAGCAATAAAGAAGAGTTCTTGGCCTCATGTTTGTGTGCATTCTGCTCATTATATAAGTACTTTATGGCCTGAGTTAAAGTTTCTCAAAATTTGACCAAGACAAGTCATCTCATTTTATATATAAAGAAGAGACTTTGCCAAGTTACATGACTTAGCTAAGGTTTCAGAAGAATCATGTTGCAATTCAAAGACCAGAACTTAGATTTTTCCATCTGAATGAACCATGGGCACATTCTCAGTCATGAACCTTGGATCATAGCACTAAACATTATTGTCAACTTATTTTGACATTTGAGTTTTTATCTTTCTTTTTTTCTCTTTTATTTTTACAAATGTACAAAGTTGGAGTTATATTTTGTTTTTCTTTTCCCTGAGAAATAGCAAGGATAATTTACCATGGTGCCAGAATTACAATTTCTGGGAAGAAAAAAGGAAATGATTTATAATTTTACCTTGTCCCATAGAGCAGCAATTAATATATGGTTTAAAAGAATATAAAATGATAACTTTAATTGCCCTTCTCTGTTAGGAAGTTGTGGAAGGTCTATCATTAATCTTTCATATTATGCAATCACATTATATAAATTAACCTTTTCATTTATCACTTTCTTGAGGACACTTTGTAGGAAACCAAATGTTAGATGACACACAAGTAAAGAATCAGACATAGCAGCTAATGATGAATATATCCAGAATGGATGAATTTTTCTAAAGGTAAGAAAAAAGCTTGCATCTATTTTGTTGGTTGTGATTTGACTTCAATAAGAAAGACAAAATAGAACAAAGCAAACTCCCTTTTCCGGATATTTACCCTTGTAAGGAGCATTCCTCTAAATTCAAGTTCACAATTATTACTCATACTTTAATGTGCCAAATGGTTCCAGAAATGGTGACTACCACAGTTTACATACTGCTCATTTTTCTATATGCAGTATATTCTTGAGTATTCTTTATGTTTCAAATGCGTTAAAATTGACAGATCTGTTTTAGCCTTTCATATAAACACATGCTTCCATTAAACTGAAACTTTTTCTTTCTGTTCCTGTGTCTTTCTGTTCTTCAGTTGAGAGTGGTAATTCTATTTGTTATTGTTTTCTCAATGTTGCCAGATGTAGATATTCACAATCTAAATCAGAGTTTCTGAGGTGCTATATGAAATGGAGATTCTAACAAAACTCTATTGCTTGGACTTTGCAGATTTAATATTAATTTTATGCAGCTCTTCCCCTGATTTTTAATATCTAAAAATTTTATCTAAAATAAAGATTTCATTTAGTTTTTGTGTATATAATAATTAAATGGATATTTGTCAAGATGACAGCAAAATAACACAATTTTGATCACTAAGCAGTTGAGTTTTGGGGCAAAACTTCCTGGATTTGTTTCCCAGATATGTCACTTATCACAATATATTTGGCAAAGTTCTTGCCTTTTTTATTCCATATATATGTACTCTGTAAAACGTTATGAAGATTAGATGCAAATTTAGTATAGTACCTGGCATACAATGAGGGAAAGTTTGCTATTATTGCTTTAATTTACATTAATTACCATTGAGATTGAAAATGTTTTTGTTTCTCATTTATATTTCTTCAGTGGCTTCTTGTTCATTTTCCTTGCTCATTTTATTGCCATTTTCATCTTCTTGTCTTTACTGATTTTCCAATGACTATCATTTATTGACATGCTAGCTTATATATCACTGATGTACGTACACAAAATAGTTGACATTAAGAAATATTAGTCAGTATTGTACAATATTCGAGACACTCAGTTGCTGTGCAGAACGCAATAATGAGTAATGTGGCTTCTTCCTAGTGATTTTTCTTTTAATATAGTAGGGAAAATAGGGAAAATGAAACATCTGAAACAGTTTTGTTCATTGTATCATAATAGAGCCTTAGATATTTGTGTGGTTGGTACATTAACAAAGAAACATTAGAGTAATTTCATTCCAGAATCTAGCTGGGAGAGGTTGTATTTAAGATTGGAGTGAATAATAGGCAAGATTTTAAGGAGCCTAGATGGATGGACAAGGACATTAGGTAGTTTAGAGTAATAGGAATGGGAATAAAATATTCATTTAAAGAATATTTTTATATCTTTTACAGCATGTGGCACAATTTCTTAAAAGCAAAGTAAACACCATGATTCCTGACCTCTTAGAATTTTGAATTATGGGAGAGAACTGCATTACACATAACTTGACATTGACACTAATTCAGGAATTCAAACTAATTGTGCAAACTATATATTGAAGGTTGCATTTGACATTAACAAACTGCACTAATGCACAGGACTGGAAAATAGCCACAATAATGATAGTTTTCTTTTGTCTGTTTTGAGTAGAAGAGATAGACTATGGCAATTCCAAGGTTATACAAATCTAGAGGGATAACAGAATTTTGCTGTGAATGCAGAGAGATTTGGAAAAATCTGCTAGTGATTCTTAATATATTTAAATGAACAGGACCTTTTAAACTTATAAACTGGGAAAAAACTATGAACATTTTGGCACAAATAAATCCTTGTTGTGAGGAGCTATCCTTTGTGTTCTAGGATGTGTTGCCCCAGCTTTATGATGAAAATATCTTTAGATTTTGTCAACTATCCTTTTAGGGTACAAAGTTGCCTTTGGTTGAAGACCACTGGAATAAAATATATAATTATTTATTTCATTTTTTAGTATTTATCATGTTCTTGGGAAATATTTTGTATGTTTTTACAGTTTAATAATGCCACTGACCTACCACATAAGTACATAAGCATTAAAGTGCTAAAAATAAATACATATGTTCCAAATCAAGTGTGTTACAAAGGTGGAAGTTCTATAAGCAAGGTGCTGTCTCATTTTCTGACTTCCCCACTGCACTAGCGATGCTTGTTTATCTGCAGCAACTTTATACTCACGCTGTGAACAATCAAGCTGCTCTGGCTTGGGAGACTTATGGAATTACATTTTTACAGACTTTCTGGTTTGAGGAAAGTTCTGAATTAAAGAAAAATTGCAAAAATTGTACAAGTGATACATATAGCTTTATGAAGATTTCCCAGTTGTTAATATTTCATTGCTTTTTAGTTGTTTTTCCCTCAATGTCTGTCTCTTAGAATTCATTGAGAATAAATTTCATGCATGATGCTTCTTTAAAATGAAATATTTCAAAGTTTATTTTCTGAAAAACAAAGACTTTTTTTTATAACGATAGTGTAATTATGAAAATCAGGAAGTTAGCATTATTTTAGTACTACTACACTGTTCCAGTAATCACCCTTCTAGGATCATATTGCTTTGGTTCTCATGGCTTTGTAGTTTCTGCAATATAGAACAATTCTTTTTTTTTTCTTCTTCTCATCTTTGATGACTATTATGGACCAAATTCATGTTGAGGTTTTAACCATCCATGGGGCTATATTTGAACATAGCTCCTCTAAGGAAGTAGCTAAGGTTCACTGAAGTCAAAGTTTGGGAAATTGATCCAAAGGATTAGTGTCCTTATTGAGGAGCTAACAAAGACCTTTTGCATGCACTTCACCTCCACCTCCGCCCCTTCCAAACACACAAAGTGCTGTAATGACATTTGTAGCCCAAAATATAAGCACTGACTCTTCTTTCTTTGCATTGATCTTTCCCTGATTATGAAAATGAAAGCAATTCTTTTTTTCTTTTCTTTTCTTTTCTTTTTTTTTTTTTTTGAGATTATGTCTCACTATTTTTGCTCATGGAACCGCAGGCGGCTCACGTTGCCCGGGGTACCACAGACTCAGCTTCCCAGATAGCTGTGATTACAGGCAAGCACCACCATGCCCAGCTATATATTTTTGGAACTAGGTCTTGCTACATGCCCCCAGCGGGCGGGACTCAAACCGCGATCCCTGACCCCTGTCGTGGCTTCCTAGGCTGCCACCTGCAGGCATGAGCCACCATGCCCGGTTTTGAAAGCAATTCTAAGGGTAAATTTTCAAAATAAGTTTTAAACAATAATAACATTGACAAAAGTGCTTATCTTAAAGATTTTTTGAAGAAAATAAAGCTCAATACTATATATAGATAATACAGTATCTATTTGTATCTGTAGGTATAACTATATTATGCTATTTTTATTTTCATGTTTTCTCTCTGTAGGAGGTTAGAGTCTTCCTTAATCTTTCCATATTCTGAATGTAAATACCTCCAGGTTTTCTAGTATGATAGAGTAATTGGAGTAATTTCTATGCATACCTAACTTATGTCCATATCTATCTACTACATTTATATATTTTGCTGCTTATTTACAGGTATATCTATCTACATACATATGTGTAGATATCTATGACTATTGTGAATGGCAAGTCATTTATTTTTCATTGGTAATTACCATTGCACTGTTCACTCATTTCTTTTAGACTCATCTATAAACAAATTAGGTATCATCTACTCAAGCTCCAATCTAGCACATGTGGAAACTATTTTTTTCCCAATTAGACCTTAAACCAGTACTACATGTTGGATAATAATCCAGTTTTGTTGTCTAAAAGTAGAGTGCTTTTTAAAATATATTAGAATTCAGTTTAGAATACTACTTACAGGGAAATAATCACTGCTCATTACATCAAATCTTTTGAGTTACACAAATTTCTACAATGAAGCTATAATGCTGACCTAGCATTTCTTAGGGTTCAGGCTTTGAGGAAGCAAGATCTTGGGGTGTATTCTGGGAAGGGAAAGACCATTTTTGGTCTAGAGCACAGAGAGAGGGGGTTGGCAAGAAACTGGAATCAGGCCCCAGGTTGAATAGGGTTCTCACACCAGGTTCAGTGTAAATGGACACAACTAATCTTGAATCCTCAATTTTTACTCTCCTTTGGTTGACACCAGGAAATGTCAACAAACACTTAAAATGTTTGCAGAGTGAAATAAATAAATACAATTCATTAACTTAGCTTTTGTTTCATTTAAATATAGGCTTTGTCATTTTTTTTTGGGGGGGGGGGATTTAACAATAGTCAAATATATTTGGAACATATTAGCAAGAAATTACCTAGAAGGTTAACATGAGCAATCAATGGAAAAACAAACAAACAAAAAAAAACTCTCAAAAAAAACTTTTACAGACCTTACTAGACTCTCAAAAAAAGGAGCTCGCTTGGGCACAACATACTATCCTCTGTTACAACACTGTTGGGGTGTTCTCCCTAAGGTCTAGCCAGCTTCTCTAGGTGGGCAGGAGGAAGGAAGACAGGAGTAAAACACTTGTTTCTCACACATTTAAGCACTGGTTTAAATCTCAGGCAAACAGCAGGCTGGGACTCTGCTCTGAGGCACCATCTGTTTTTCTGATTTTGGAAATGATTTAAGAGTATTCCATTTCATCATGTATAAAAAGCCAAGTTGACAGTTCTTTTTTAACCCATGACCAATATATTCCTCGAAGACAGTTTCATTTTAAAGTGGAAACAGGGAAACAACTCAGGTTAATTAAGGCAGGATAGACAATTTAGTTTCATAAAAAAATATGCTTGTGAAAATGTTACCAGATTTTGTTTTTATCTCCTCTGCTAAATATATTTATCTAATTGAAGGAAGGGACTTTTTTTTTTATAAGTTAAAATATCTATCAGAGCTCACACTCAAGATATGATTGGATCAGGTGCAGCATTCTGTCTGTATACAAACCATTTCTTCTAAAAGGTTAATAAAGGCATGTTTTGGATTCATAAGTAGGATGGATATATATATATATATATATATACATATATAGACATATATTCTATAATGAAAACTTTCTCTAAAGAATTATATTTTAAGTCAGTTCTACTGTAAATTGGAGAATGGGGAATTTACAATGAATTTGAAAAATGAAACCCTAACTTTTATCTTTCCTTCAGCTTATCTGGCAAATGAAGGCAATATAAAAGAAATATAATTGCATTTAAATCTAACTTATCTCAATTGAGTTGATATCATCTGAAACTCTAACCAGTGAATGAATAGAGCGATAGACTTTTCCAGGAAGGTTTAGAATGTTGCTTCAAGACCTTTTTGTCTTAGGTGTGTTGTATATTATTGCTTTATTGGAAAAAAGCAAAAAACAGTTTGACATTTTCATATTTACTATGAAAAATAATAAAACAATGCATGTGATTTTATTTAAAATGTTTAAGGACTTGATTTCAGTAAGAAGTTAAATCTTATTAATGTTTAATCACTTCTTTCTGCAAAATGGGAACATAATTTGCATTTTAATGCACATCAAATTCCTTAAACACAAAATTCTTTAAAACAAATAATGCAGAGGGACAGATGTTGTTTATTTCTTCTCAGGACCCAGTGAAGAGACAGCTTGAATATGGTGTTTGAACAATCATCAACTAGTCAGTTTAAAATATGCTTTCTTTCTTCCATAATGTTTTTCCTGTTGTAAATGAAATGGTAAACATAATCAATTTATCAGTATCTGTAAAGTACCTACTGTGTGCCCAGCAGTGTATTATGACAGTGGTAGAGTAGTTGCTTATGAAAATTTCAGTCCCATTTCAAATAAAAATACTGGAAGCAAAATTTTATTGGAATAAAAATATTAAAAGCATAATTTTAAAAAAATCCAGTTTCTTGTTCTCTTATTTCTTCCTATTTCACAGCTTTATTGAAATGTAATCTAAACAAAGTATAAAGATGACACATTTGATACCTCTTGATATATGTATTTATCAGAAAACCATCACTAAAATCAAGAGTGTCTGGAATCTTTCAGTGATACCAAGCATATAATACTCATTTTCAGAGTGGGAGAAAGTGCAATGTATCAGCAGAGGGAACAGTGAGAATGAGAAAGATGATTTTGTGATCTTTTTAGTAGTTCTTGGACTCTTGGAAATTTTGCCCATTTCTTTCTCGAGAAACATTTTTCTTTACAAGTTTCCCTCTCTGTTTAAGCTTGTTGCCAAAGAGAGTTTGTGGAACTGTGGCTCCAATAGAATTTGTGTAGTGTCTCCCTACCTAAGTCATGCCTGAAATTCAGTGAATTCCAGGTTCGATGCCGTCATTGCTGGTTGTGCAAGAGTTTGCACCTGAGACTCTATTACCTGGCAGTACAGCTCTCACTCAGGTGCCCTTTGTTAATCCAAATGCCCCTCCTTTTTTGGACCTCTGTCTTTCTTTTAAATTTCCCTGACTTACATTTCACTTCATTTGGCATCTGTACAAAATGGTGAATTAATATTTTTTGTTTTACTTGTAGGGGCAGTGCCAGAAATTTTTTATATACACTTTCACATGATAATATGACTTAAAATCCACAATTAAATATAAATACTATAATTACATCTCTGCCACTTTGCTATATTTTAATTCTGACAGAACAAAAGAATATTCTAGTCTATTAATTTGAAGTTAATTACATTATGAAAACATGGATTAGTTAAAAGTGTCCATGTTATAAAACTCCAATTAATTATAGGTTCTGGCATCTGTTGGGCTCATTAGAACATAAAATCAGAAATCAGAAGACTTCAAAATTAATGGCTAATTCCTAATTCCTTAAAAAGATCATGTATGAAATAATTCATTATTTTTATAATATAAATAAAATATAAATATTAAATACATCAAATATTTACAAATGATAGAACTGAGATTATACTTTATTGCATAGAACAGTGTTATCTTGTTGGAAAAGTTCCATACGCTTTATTCTAGAGATTTAATATTTAGATTTTTTTATTCAGATATTCATCATCATTAGAATAAAAGTATAATTTCTCTTCAATACATTTATTATTAGCATACATGTAAATCCTTTGCACTCAAGAAAAATCTACTGAAGATGACCTGTTCTCACCCACTCCTTCTTGAAAACTTTAGGTGTCTCAGTGAGAACTCTACCTTGTAAGCATCTGAATTATAGGGCGTTTAGGTTCTTAGAAAAGTAACCCAAACCATGTCATATCCTGGTATTTAAATAAACACGTTAACCTAATGTATCTAGGCAAAATGATTATTTGTGAATATAGAATGATAGTTGATGGCTTTTAGCTATTCTATACTCCAAAGCCAGAGAGCTGCTTATTCCCTCAGGGAAAACAACTCCACAGCAACTCATTTTACACCAAAACGATTAACTGAGCTTAATTGGGCATAGCATTTAATAAAAAAGAGACTCCTTTGGGAAAAACATTTTTTATGTGTCTGTAAATGCACAGTATAATATTGCTGTGATTTGCAGATGTGTGTTTTAGAAACAAGTATAAAAGACCCTAGAAACCAGTATAACCTTTCCATTTTGTTTGGCAAAGTATTGATTATTAGAAAATGAATGATCTCAATTTCTCTTTCTAAAGTGTTGTAGGAGACTACATCTCCTGATCAGTGATTCTACAGGAGTAGAATAAAGGTGATATACATATACATATATATATTACACATATACACACACACACACACATATGTGTGTGTGTGTGAAATCTCCCTCCTGGAAATAGTGCATATGGACCCTTGCTTTTCCAGCTTTATCTTCTATGATAGAAAGATAATTTATTTCTTTTATTTGGAAAATTATTTAAAAATAAATTGATGAAGTAAAGTTGTGCTATAGACTGATACATTTTATCATTACTTTTCAGAATATTATCTTGCTTGTCCACTAAATTTTAATAAATAAAATTTTGCCCAGGGTTACAGTATTTATCTTCTCTAACATAGAGAGACAGTCTACCACTACATTACACAGATTTCAATGTATGTACCCTTTTACAGTCTTGTGCTTTACCTTAGCAATACATGTTAAGTAATGTATTTGATAGAAACTATTTAGTAGTCAATGAACATTAAAAAATAAATGATGACATCATTAAATAACCCTACAGAAATCATCAATTCTGAGGAAAAAGAAAATTAAAATACAAAATGTCTGTAGTTTGTCAATGAAGGCACATGAAAATATGTTTTTTTACTATTTATTTGAGTTATCTGGACTAGAGAAGGCTTTCTTTTGATTTCCTTTTTGTAAAATTTAGTAGCTCATGAAATTTTGAAATGCTATTTCAGGACATGTTTGCATAAATATTTGTAAATGTCTTAAAGAATGAAAATGTTTCTCAAAGAAAATGTATTTTTGTCACAGGTACAGGCATTCTAAAATAATCTGTTTTAATGCAAATATAAAAATGGGATGTAAGATGCTCTACTGCAGTGTTTTCAGTTATAAGTCTGAGTGCCTTGAAATTGAGACTTACCCAGCAATCAAAACGTCTTTTTCACCAGACATTTTTCAACCACAGTGAAAACTAAAGCAGGAGCTTAGAAGGAAAGCATAAGCATAATGAAATATATTGCTTCATTTTATCCTCTACTGAGTGTAGGTAGGGAGGTCAAATGATGCCCTCATGATCAAATTCACAAAAACTAGGAAATAGTTGTAAGCAGCTAGAAAATAATTACTATTTAACTGGTCCTTCTTAGCATCTGATTTGTATTGAGCTGTGATTATGATAATAATCTCTGGAGTAAGATTCAAATTCTAACTTGGCTACTTATGAATGATGAGACCTTCAGCAAGATAATTAACCACAGTCTGTCTGATTCCTTACCCATGATATGGAGATAAAGCAGTATTTACTTCCCTGGATTCTAGGAAGGTTAAATGACTTAATACTGTTTTGAAACATGTCTAGAATGAAAACAGTGCATTTAGTTGGAGAAGCCCATGTATGAATAACGATACTCTCCTTTACATGTGATGACAAACTCTTTTAAAAACTTGACTTTTATGACAAATATTTAAAGCTACTTTATTTTTAATAACTAGAATGTCCTTCTATGAAAAATGGCTAAACAATCCAGCACATACACACCATGGAATACTATCAACAGAAACAAAATATTGATACACACAGAACCTTGGATAAATCTCCAGGGAATTCTTCTGTGTGAAACAAGCGAATCTTACCACTCATTGTGGGTTTCTAGTGAACCTGGGCCTGTGCACGTGTTGTGCTGGATAAACAAGATAGAGGAACTCCAGACACTCTTTATTCTTTGCCTGAAGCCTTAAAGTGACTGTACATAGGAAGCAGGCATGCATAAAATTTATTGTTTGACAGTATCTTTTATAGTTACAGAATTCAAAGGAAGGATGAAAGCTATAACATGTTTTCTCACTAACTAGTTAGTTGTTAATTGGCTAGCTCGTTATTTTCTATGGGTCTGATTCTCAGGATGATCAAAGGAGATATTCAAGGGCAGGAAAAAGGGACAAGGAAAGAGGGCATAGGGAGCAAGAAGTATGGAGCAGCTTAACCAAGGAGACTACCAATTAACACAACCGGGGAGAACTTCACTGGGAAATGCGTGCAGTTTCTTATCTGCCAGTGTTCGCAGATGGCCCAGTCAGTCCATGCAGGTGTGTTCACTGGTTCACCACAGAGCTCATGCAACACTAATAGCTGCCTTACTGCATTTAGATAACATTTTTGAAATAAGAACGTTTCTTGGGGTTAGAGGTGGAGACCGACCAGAGAGGTCAATGCCAGGGATCCTGTGGTGGTAGAACTGTTCCATTTCTTCACAGTGGTGGTGGATACATACATCTGCAGATTATGTTGTATAGAGCCGAGTATAACCCTTCCCCTTCTCACTTGTACAACTGATTACAGGGAAAACTAGGAAAGCTGAAATATAGTATGAATTGTGTCATTCAGCATCTCCGTTGTGTTTTTGCAAAATGATTTCTTTATACATCACTGGGTAAAGTGGCCATAGGATTTCTGCATCACTAAAACTTCGTGAGAAGAACATTATCAGAGCACTCAGATCTACAACTGTCTCTGCAACAATTTCAATCAAAAGAAATAATGGGAAGGAGGAGCTTGCTTGGAGATTTGAAAACTATTGAATGACCCATGTGTAGAAGATAGACAATGGAAAATTAGAAATGCACTACTACAAACCATAATGGATAAAAATAGAATAGAATGAAATAGAATAATAAATAAAATCTTAAAATCCCAAAGACATTTACTAACTAGTTGTATGTGAAACATTTTCAGTCTCGTAACATAGGAGATATAAGAGCAATGATATTGTGTGTGGGAGACATATTTGGTTTAAGTTTGCTAAAAGATTAAGCCATATTTTAGATTCATAGTCTCTATATTCTGATTGAGTTTTTTTGAGCAAGGAGAATGTTCTCGGAAAGTTTCTGCATCAGTTACTGTTATGTGATTTTTCACCAGTGCTTCTCAGATGATTGTTCATATCTAAATTATTATTTTTTCATATTCATATGATTCATAAATTATTATAGGATATTTTAATATATTTTATTTTATGTTTTAATATGTTTTATTGAGGTCACCATTTACAAGTGTAAATGATTCAGAAATACAGGTTCCACTTCTTAAATGCATGTTACCAATCCACACCCACCACCAAGGCACCCTTAGTCTTCCACCACAGTTTGTTGTGCATCCTTCTCTTTTTTCTCTATCCAAAACTAGTTTCAGTTTTACAGTTAGATATGAAGGATTTATTTCTGGTTTAATGTTGACGGACTCTGTCATCAGATAAGACTTTGCTTGTCTCTATTCATATATGAGTGTGACCATCTGGTATTTGTCTTTCTCCTTCCAACTTAATTCACTTAGCATCATCTGGTCTGAATTCATTCATGTTGTACCACTTGCAAGAGTTTAACTATCTTAAGAGTTGGATGGTGTTCCATTGAGTACTAGATCCCATCTTCTCAGTCCATTCATATGTCCTTGGGCACTTAGATTGTTCCTGTAGATGGACTCTTGTTAATAGTGCTGCAGTGAACATAACATATCCCCTTGAGTTAATGTATTTGCATTCTTCAGGGAGGTACGTGAGGTTAGAATTGGTGCATCCTCTGGTAGATTAATTTTAATATTTTGAGAAACTTCCATCAGGAATGAACCATTCAGTATTCCTACTAACACTATATAAGTGTTCCTTATTCTTCTGATCCTCATCAACACTTATTTCTAGTCTTTTGATATGGCCCTCATCAATATGAGTTTTTTTATGGCATATTCTGTTGTTCAGTATGTTCTCTCCACCAAGGGAAGCCATCCAGTATCCTACTTTGTTGTCAGAAATGTCAATATTATCAAACTGGTGTAGGTAGTACTTAGATATTCAATGACAGGCATTTTATACCCCCAGAGGTTCAGCTTGTGGTTCTACCCAATGTTACCTTCCTGTTGCTCCCTGCTTCACAGTGCACACGCTCTCTCCCGCCAGCTGGACCTTCACCTGCTGCTTTACATACTTATTAATTGAACGTGGTAGCAAATCTCAAATAGTTTGAATTTCTAGTAGTTTATTACAGGAGTTGTTAGGGTTTTCTATGTATATCATCAAACTGGCTAAAAATAGTAATAATTTTGCTACTTCTTTCCCAGTTGTATTCCTTTTATATCTATCCTTGCCTCTTTATTCTAGCTTGAATTTTCAATGGTTTGTTGAATAATAGTGGTGAAGTGTACATTCCTGTGTGTACCTGTTCTTAGAGAAAAAAAATTGTTTTTCACATCTGATTATTACTGTGGGCTAGTCATATGTGACTTTTATTTATGTTTCAATGGGGTCCTCTTAACCCATTTTTGTTGCTTTTTAATCATAAATGGATATTTATGTTTCACAAATACTTTATCTGCTTCTATGGCTGTAATCATATATTTTTTCCTTTTTTTGATGTGCTGAATGCATTAATCAACTATCAGATGTTGAACCATCTATCTTTTCCTGGAATAAATCCGCTTTGCGCTGATTTATGATATTTTTTTAATGCATTGTTGAATTCATTTCGGTAAGATTTTGTTGAGGATTTTTGTGTGTATGCTCAGCAAAATTATTGGTCTATAATTTTTTTCCTTTGTGATGCCCTTATCTACTTTTGGTATCAGGATAATAATGACCTCCTAAAATGGAATGGGAAGTATTTTCTTCATTTTTTTTCAGAAAGTTTAATAATAGGTGCTAGTACATTTTTGGTTTGATGAACTCACTTGTAACTATGGTTTAACTTCTTTTGTTTTTCAGAGGACTTCTGACTACTGTTTCAATTTCCTTGCTTCTCATTTGTCTGTTCTTTGTCTCTGTTCTGTTGGAAGGTATACAATATAACAATTGTCTACTTTTCTAGTTTATTCAATTTATTGGCAGATAGATGTTTGTAGTAGTATTTGATGATCCTCTGTTTCTGAGATGTCTGTTGTTATTGCTTTAATTTCTGATTCTATTTAATAGATTTTCCCCTCTTTCCTGTGATACTAGCTGGTAGTTTATCTATTTTGTTTACTTCTTCAGAGAGACAGTTTTTTGTTTCATTGATCTTTGGATTGTCCTTTTGATATCTATTTCATTTGCTTCTGTTCTAATTCTCATGATTTCTTTTCTTCTACTGGTGTTTGGTTTTGTTTGCTCTTCCTTTTATAGTACCTTACAGTGTAAGGTGAGATTATTTATCTCATATCTTTCTTGGGTTGTTTTAGATCTTTCTTATTTCTTGATATGGACTTATATTGTTACTCCCCCCACCCCCCTTAAGACTTCTTTTGCTACATCATGTTTGTTTTGTTGGTTCATGTCTTCATTTTTCTTTGCCTCTTGGTATTTTTTAATGTTAATGAAATCATGTGGGGCAAATACTGATTGAAATTCTCCTCACTGTTTCCACATACTCATCCTTCACCCAAACTTTGTCATGAAGAAAATCTTCACTCTCTCTGAATGTTGGTATTTGTTGGTGCTTATTCAAGGGGTCATGCTGACCACAAACCAATGAACAGTCATATGAGCAGAGGTCATCTCATGTTGACTTCATATTTTCAAAGCATACAATAGGTCATCATTAAAATTCTCTTATTTAAGACTGGTTCTTTTTGCCACCAAATAATTTTCCCAAATGATTGAGCATACTGAGATAAAGCTTATAGTCAAAGTATTTCTCATGAAATTATAAAAGACCCAGTCTCTCTCAAACTTTGTCAAAGTGGTAATGTTACCAGGGTAGGGAACTACTCTCCTTTTAATTTTTGTGACTGAGGATACTCCTGCCTGCACACAAGCAGAGATTAAACCTTAGCAATAAGGGTAAACATAGAGGTTTATTTACAGAAAAGGGAAAAACAAACTAAAAGTGTCTAATAGTCCACACCCTCACAGTACCCCACATAGAAAGGAACCCCACTTCTGCTCCTCAGGGAACTGTATGGGGTTTGCCTCAGGCCTAGTAAATTGCTAAGTTACATCCTTGTCCTTTGGTCCTCTGTCACTCCTGTCAGCATCAGGTGAATCCCTCATACAAGGTTCAGCTTTATTCTATTTGGGTTGCACCGTGGCTCAGCACTTTATCAGGGTCACTTCTCCTCCACCTTCACACAGCTCCCTACTCTTCAGCCCGAATGCTGGGAGAGTCCCAGTAGACTTTGCTTCTGGGTTCTTTTCCTCCAGAAGCCAGAACCTCCCAGATCTCTGAACTTACTCAGCTCTCCTTCCTAAAAGTTCATGTCCCAGTTTCTACTCCTTTCTTTTTATCCTCTCTCCCCCTCCTCAATACCAGAGCTCCAACTTCTCTCTATACACCCTCTTCATGCTTCATTTTCTCTTCCTCACCTGGGGTTTGCAACAAAGTTTAAGAAGGGTGTGCCCTTATCTGATTTAGGCCATCTTTTACCTCTGTGGTTTTCAGACCCAGCTAATGGCCACAATGTCTAAATTTTAATACTGTCCATGTTGGGGTTCCAGCTTCAGTAACCTGGAATCCTATTATATCGTGTGTTGTGTCTATAGCCATGTATATACTTAATAATATGTTGAACTTTCTCATAAATTAGTCACAAAGGGAATTTTGTCACTTTGAAGTTAAAGAAATGATCAAATTTAAATTTATTGTTATCTATGATATTTTTGTCAAACATCTATATATCATATTATATATATAGTAATATTTTGATCATTTAGTTGGCATCTGATTTGATAAAATAGTTACCATAATTATTCTATTTGATCTGTTTGATCTATTGCTGTATTTTTGATCCATCTAATGCCTAGACTGTTACTTACTGCTAGCATTTTCTATGTTCTCTTGCTAGAGATCGGCAGGAGTGTATGTGGAGTTGAACTAGTAAGTGAGATAACAAAAAAGGCTGCAGGGGTCCTCCATAATGTTTAGGAACAAGACATTAGACAGGACTATAGGATTTAGATGCATAGTAGGTGATTTGGGAGAAAATTTAAAGCTGGGCTTTGCTCTAAATTGCATTTTATCAGCAAGTGTGTGTAATTTTATAATTGCTATTTAATATAAATATCTAAAAGAAAATACTAGAGGAAAAGTGAAATGCAATTGATATAGAAGCAGCTGTATATATATGAGCCAGGATGTGGAAATTGGATTCTTTTTGTGGTTTGAATAATGTTCAAGTTCAGACAAGTATTGAAATTGATCTTGTTTTTAATCCTGATCCATTACTTCTACAGAGAGGCTTTGTCTAATGTTGATATTCTGTAAAACTGTGTTCAAAAAAGAATACCAAGTCCTACTATGAGAACTAGGTAACCACTTAGCAACAGCAGGGACCAGCTAATAATACCAGGTCAGCACCTGATGTTAAATAGTGTTTTGCTGTAATTTTTCCTCTACACTTGTGATTCTGTTTATTTGAATTTTCTCTCTTTTTTCCTTTGTGAGCTTTGCAAGGGGTTTATCAATTTTATTTATTTTTTCAAAGAACCAGCTTTTGGTTTTGTTGATTTTCTGGATAGTTGTTTTGGTTTCTAGGTTATTTATTTCTTCTTTTATTTTTCTTCTTTCTTTTCTGCTGGTTTTGGGTTTTTTTTTTTTCTCTTGTTCTTTTTCTAATTTTTCTAGTTGGCAGATTAGGTTGTTTTTTTGGTTAGTTTCTTGGTTTTTGATATGGGCCTGTATTACTTTGAACCTTCCTCTTATATATGCTTTTGCTGCATACCAGACATTTTGTAATGTTGTGTCATCTTTGTCTATTTATAATTGCAAGGACTTGGAAGCAATTTAAATTCCCCAAAAGAGATGACTGGATGAAAAAAAAATGTGGTATATATACACAATTAAAAGACAAATTTGATGATTTTATGATAACATGGATGTATTTAGAAGAAATCATATTAGCAGAAACAAGTCAAAAAGAAAAAAGAAACCAAATGGTTTCACTAATATATGGGATATAGAAAAAAAAAAAGATATGAGGAAAATTCGAAATAAGCTAACCACTAAACAGAAGCACACAACTTGGGGCAGGCAGGCAAAGTGGAGAATGGTGGGGAGCATGGGGGCTTGTGAATCCCTGGGATTACAAAGATGTGAAATTTATATATAAATAAATTTTAAAAATAGTGTTTTTCTCATCTTAATTTCTTTTCAAATTCTCTCATTTCCAAAATATAAGGGTCCCTACTTTCAATAGTATATTTCAATAGTATATTGTTCCTTTTTTTTTTTTTTTAATCATATTGCCTATGACATGAGAAAGATTTCTATTGATCAGCACGGGAGTTTTGACCTGCTCCGTTTCCGACCTGGGCTGGTTCACCCCTCCTTAGGCAACCTGGTGGTCCCCCGCTCCCGGGAGGTCACCATATTGATGCCGAACTTAGTACGGACACCCGATCGGCATAGCCCACTGCAGCCCAGAACTCCTGGATTCAAGCGATCCTCCCGCCTTAGCCTCCCGAGTAGCTGGGACTACAGGCGCGCGCCACCACGCCCGGCAGAAAGATTTCTATTGAAATCATGAAGTTATTTCTTTGGACTCTGCTTAAATGACAGAAGTCTCCTCAGCGCTTCTCAACTTAATCATTCTTTCTTATCATGTGTTCAGTCCTCCTTTGTCATCCTGCAGAGCTTCAGCTATTAAACAGAATCAGTCAACTGGTGATAATTCCTAGTTCCTTTCAACTTAGAATATAACTTATGAATGTGATTTAATGATGCTTTGTGAAGTTAAGGAACATAAACATCAGTAAGAGTTGAATGTCACAAGATTCTGAGAGATCATAAGAGCAAGCCAGGAGGGCAAGCATTTTTGAGTGGAGGGTGAAGTTGGGAAGATTGAAAAAAAAGAAAACTTGATCCCCCCCACCCCCCTAATCTTTTGTATGTTTACTTTTCTCTGATTATCTAGCCTGCTCTCATGGACTGAGAACACCATGGCATTATTAGTATATCTAAGCTTTTGCATTTCAAACTGATTGATTTCTTTTAGATAAAGTTACACCAGGATTCTCAAAAGTTCCTACAATTGTGAAAGTTTTTCAGGTCTCTATAACAGGAAACTTAGCTCCTTTTCTTTTCCTAGTTTCATGTGCCTCAAAAAGTTGTTTTGTTTTCACACGAGAATACTATGGGACATATGTACCATTTAAATAGCTGCGGTGAAGAGATTTTTATCTATTATTGGGAAGCATGTTATTGGTAAAAATGTGAATGCTGGAAATAGAGTTAACTCAAGTCCTGCTACACAAATCTCAGTTGTGTAACTTTGGGCAGGTTATTTTGCTATTGTATGCCTATCTTATAATTTGTAAAATTGAGTAATGATGGCAACTGGCTCTGTTGGATCATGTTGAGAATTATGTTTATATTTTAGATTCT
This sequence comes from Uropsilus gracilis, assembly GCA_004024945.1. Taxonomy (NCBI): domain Eukaryota; kingdom Metazoa; phylum Chordata; class Mammalia; order Eulipotyphla; family Talpidae; genus Uropsilus; species Uropsilus gracilis. Next base: position 43,259 of record PVHY01004745.1, read on the forward strand.
ATAAAAATGCATTATATATTCCAATTAGAGTGTATGTAAATACATATTTATGTATTTATAAAATATTTAAAAATAGTCATGAAAGAATGTTTTGAAATAGCAGTAACCTTTCACTACTTTTTCTCACTGTTTCTGTGGAGGAAAAGTTGTGTTCTGGCCTTAGTTAGTTGATTCATCATCAGGATTTCTCTTATGGCAACTCTGGCTGTAACTTGGAGTCATCTCAAAGGCATCTGACTAATAGGAGACACTGTGGCTGATGCTTGGTTCCTCATCAGGAGATGAATAGAATGGCATGTGTGGTCTCTGGATGCAACCTATGTCTCCCATGGCAGGGTGGCTGGTTCTAATGGTGCACTTCCCAAGAGTGCATCCTGGGAGGGAGCTGTAGCTTCTAATTTACTCTGGCCTTGGAGTCAGGTTAAGGTCATTCAAAATCAAGGAGAGAGGTATTAGATTGCATGTCTTGATACAAAGGGAGTCAAGGAATATGTGGACATGTTTTAAACCATCATACCACTAAAAGAAAAACATGACAAAATTAGATTGTTTATATCTTTTTTTTTTCAATTTTTGCAGACTATTTGAATTGTAATATATGGACAACTACTTTCTTACTGCCCCCTCAACCCACCCCAAATAACTAGGAGGAAAAAGGTCTACAGTTTATAGCTATAGAGTAGTTTTCATAATGGCCATTTGGATTTGTATGTGACTAAATTTCAGTGGAGAGTTGTGATATCAAATGCTATATCTCTGATATAGGTCTGTCTTGACCATGATGTTATGTCTAACTATGTCACATCCAGTTTATTCTAACTATCCTCTAATTACAAAATAATTTTATACCAACGTATGTGACTAACATCTATAAGCATTAACCTTTAAAGAAAAGAGAATAGTGTTGGTAATGTGGGCACACCTTATATAATCAGTTAAAAGTCTTAAGAGCAAAAAATGAGTATTCCCAGAGAAAAGTGAATTTTGCTTTAGGACTGTAATATAAAAACCCTGACAGTGTTTCCAACCAACTGACTGCCCCTACAAATTTCAGACATGCAGACTTTCCATGACTGTGTGAGTCAAGTCCTTAAAACAAATCTCTCAAGACACATTTTCCCATATTTTATTGATTTTGTTTTTCCAGAAAGCTCTGGCTGATACTATTTAGAATTCTATCATTGTGACTTTTATATCTTTAAGGACATGATAGGGATATTTATTGTAGGGAATTTTATATTCTGTATAACTAAGCCCTATGAATATTTATTGAATGAATCAATGAAAATGGGTGACACTTTCCCCATAACTTATAATGCTCTTTATTTCATTGGCTTTCTCTGATGGTTAAAGAACCTGAGGGTCCACTTAGTTTTTCTGAATCAACATGAAGTCATTTATATGTTAATTTAAACTTAGACTTTATTTTGAGTGAATAAGACTAGATATAGTATAAGTAGCTAGGTTAAAAATGACTGGGTTTGCTCTAAAATCTAAAATTGAAATGTTAAAAATACATGTTCAAACATTTTATGCCCTAAGGTACCACATTTATTAACATATAACTATTAAAAAGTATACTACTCCCAATTTATATGTATGCAAAGGCCAGAAAGTTATTTATATGTTGCATAGTAGATAATTTGAACTGACCACTGTCTTCAAATGAGATTTATCTCTACATTAAATTGATTTTTCTTTATTTATTTATTGCTATGTATCTTCCTGCCTTGAATTTTGCTCAATGTTCTATGCATTTAATATTGATATGAAACTTAAAAATTGATAGTTTTGGAAAATTGAGGATCTAGAATTTTAAGAAATTCAGGGAATGAGATGGCATAAATTTAACCTGCTTTCATCTCTTTTTCATCTATATACCCAATATTGGTTATTCTTTATTTCTATCACCAATATATGTAGATGTCTTTGTCATCCCTTAGTAGACCTTTCTGCAAAAATAAACTATTTTATTGAAAAAATTGTAAAAACAAAATTAGATATAATCATGAAAAGCTTAAGTTTCTGTATTTCTGACCTGCAAGAAAATCTGGAATTCTCACAGCTTCCATCACTGTGACTTGAATTTTTCATATTCTTTTATTTCTGAACCACTCTAAGTTACTTTCTTTACTGACTTTAGCTTTTGCAAAGTAAAAGTTGCACCTATGTGTAAAAAAACAAAACAAAACAAACTTCCTTCCCAGAGAGGAAAACCAGATAGTGTTTTGCCCTATCTGTATTTTCTGCCTAGGTCAAATTCTCTCTTATTCCCTTTTCCCAACACCCAAGTACTTACTTACTTAGTTTTCAGAAAAATACATTGATTTTAGACACAAACACACATATAGTCTCTTGGGCAAAGGTTTGCCCCCAACCCCTGCTGCTTACCAAATTGCTCTGGTTATTCAGGGTCTTTGTGATTTTCTATGGATTTAGGATTCTGTTTATTTTTCTGTTTAGACTACCTGCATTTGATATGGATAGCAGTGGATCTGTAGGTCACTGGGTTATGTGGATTTCTAACAATGTTATTCCCTCCAACCCATAGGTTATCTTTCCGTTTATTTGGGAAGAAAGCTTGTCCTGTTTCTCCATGCATTTATTTTTATTATATATGTTTTTGTGACCTAATCAGGTTGTTTCCCAGTTTTCTTTCTGCATATATAGCCCTCTTACTGACTTTCACAAGTTCTGTACATATGGGCTTTTTAAAAACATTTTATGTGTTGTCTTTGTAGAAAATAATATTAATCAATTTGTGGTGTTTATAATTGGGGCAGGAAGAAATGCTGGATAAGTGGTGTTGATAATTTTGGTAGCATTGTTGGCAAAAGGGCATGGAATGTTTTCTCTGCTTCTTCAGACAAGTCCAATTAAACTCAACTGAAGCGGTAAGTGTAAGTGAAAACAACTTGTGGAAGAATTAAAAGAACTCATAAAACAAGATCTCTGATCTAACTGGTTAGAGTGTTCTCAAATATTGCAATGAAATAAACTTGAAAAGGACATGGCTAAATCGAAAAATAGAAAAATAAAAAAAATAGAAAATATCTTCAAAAGAGATTTTTAAGTCAAATGATTTCTTTTAAATGTAAGGTCACAAAACAAACAATATAAAGCCAAAAATATGAAGGTGCCATTTAATTTTTCATATAGTCAATACCTACTTCAATTGATCAGTCATTCTAAAATGCAGAATTGTTTTTTTTATAAGCATGATTAAAATACAATTGGGATTGCATATGTCATAGTAATAATTCTTTTGAAATTTTGTGTTTTGGTGATGTTTACTTAAAATTGTCTTTCTCACTGGCATTAGTCTGCTCTTAGAGAGCCCTCCTCTGTAGTCTTTTACTAATTGAAACTCAATGCCAGTGCCTACTATGGAGATTACATTAATAACACCCTGATAAGTGGTAAATATAACTGCAGTTCCTTCATTATACCCCAGGCTGCTATTTCTGATTGCATAGCAGGGCATCATACCTGGATGTCAGATTGTAAATTGATATGGCTCAAATCTGAGGAATATTGTCCCTTTCTAACCTACTCCTCCATAAGTAAATCCTCCTATTAATGATACCATTGTTCACCTAGATTCCTGTTCTTGCCATTACTTCCCTTTGTCTGCTATTACATAGCACATATCTAATTATATTCCAGTCATCTTTTGTGACTTCACTTTAGAAATCTCTCTAGTTTTTTTCCCCTTCCTTCTCATTTAAATGCTATTTATCTAGTGCAGATCCTTCTCAATAATCACCTCACTTTCCCAAGAACTTGCTAATTTGTCCCATCTTTTCTCCTCACTCTCTACTATAAAACCTAGCTAGATGTTAATGAAAACAAAATCTGTGAAGAAATCCTCCTTGTATGTTCAGGAACATTCACAACTATTAAAAGAACTTTAAGAAACTGTGTCACTTATATTTATTTAAACCTTTCTTCATTCCCCTCACACATTTTTTTTAATCTTAGAAAATGAACATGTTTCCTTAAGCAGAAGGAATTCTGCCAAATAAAATATAGAGACATTAAAGGAAAGACAGGGTGCTCCCCATGATTGCGGGTGATGGAAAAGAGGAATGTGAGAAGAGAGTTAATTAGTATTCACTCCGTTCTTCAACTGCCTGCCCAGTTTTCTCTCATCAACTCCCTCTTCTTGTTGGTATTACTTTTATGATTTTTTTTCTAAAAAAGTTAATTAATTTCTTTGTTTCATATTGTTTTAGGCTCTGTACTTCTCCCACCGCCATATCATCTGTGACCCAACAGATGGGTTTCTTTAGTGTTATTCTCTCCCCTGATTTGCTTGCTTACTTCCTTCTCTTCCCTTCACTGGAAGTTTCATTTCAGCAGTCAGTTTGTTAGCTTTTATTATTTCTTGCCATTTTCTTTGATTTATCTAGATTCCACATATATGTGAGACCATCTGATATTTTTCTTAACTCTTTAGATTGTGAAGCATGGTTGCCTTTACTCAGTATATTGGCAAAGTAAACCTATGGGTTTACATGGGTAAACATGGGTCAAAGTAAACATGGGTCAAACAATGAATGAATTACTAACATTGAGAAAATAATTATAATTTATTCATAAATCTCTCATTTTTATCTTTAGAGATGCTGTAATCAATTACTAAAGATACCACTTTTCATAATGTTTTTTTTTCTCAAAATGAGGAACTGTTGCATTATTCAGAAGACAGATTCCTATGATTTTTTGACATTGCTTGTTGAATTCATCATGTAGAAGATTTTGGGGCAGAAGTTGAATAAAAGCTCATGAAAATCAGTAAAGTTAGTGCCTTTAAGGAAAATATATTCTAAGTCTAACTGTCTGCCTGGCCTGATTCTATAGTAAAACTATCAGTGAAGAGATGAGTATGTATTAAAATATGTCCATCTTTCAAATAATTCTTTTCAATTCTGAAGATCTTTGATTTATATATATATATCAAATTCTTCATAAATTAGTAAATTATAATCAATAATTAATACATTAAAATAAATTAGCCAGGTTGGTAGATTGTAATATACATGTAATTAGTGTGAAATGAGCAACAATTCCGATTTATGATGCTTGAGATTTTTCTCTGTACAACAAGAAAATGCTCACTTTGATAAACATGTCTTTTAATAAAAATTGTTAACTATCTTATATGAGTTTGTGTAGAATTCTAGTAAGACCTAAAGTCTAGCCTTTCATATGTACATATTTATTTGACAATTAAAAAACTAAAATCTTGCTTCATAATAAAACTTAAAACTAATAGACTGATATTATTTAGGTATCTTTGCATAGTATGTTTTTAAAAGTATTTTCCTTTGGGATAGCCAAGCTGTGGAGCCTTGAGAAGCTTATAGCACTCTCTCTGTAAAGAGTTTCAAGGGAGAGAGGTCCCCTTTTCTCTGTGTAATAACCTATTTTTGGCATGTTCTTCCAATGAACAATGTTCTTCCTTGCATTTGTCCTTGGAATCTCATAGGTATATCAATGTTGGAACAGAGTTTAATTTCCTCTGAGTCCTATAGTTAAACAAAAAGCGATGATGAGAAACCAAACCACATGGGAGAAAAAAACATCATTTTGTTCCTTCTTTATATATACAAAAATTTGTGGGTTTCCTTCAGAAGCCAATGGAAAATTCAGTATAAGAAGGCATTTAACGAAGGAAAGGGTGAGAATTCCACCAATAACATTTGTTGCGAACCAGTTATGTATGCCAGCACCTCCTAAATGCTTCTCAGGCAGCCTTTCAGTTAATCCTCAGCAGCCATTTTCAGTGCATTATTAAAGAAAAGTGTTTATCTGATATGCACTAAAACAACCAAAACACACACACACACACACACACACACATATATATATATATATATATATATATATATATATATATATATATATATATAAATTATTTATTTAACTGCACTTAAGGCAGTTATTCAATCCCTCTGTACTGGATTCCAGGGCTAGAATATTCTACCATGGTTCCCTGTTTTCTGAGAAAAATGGTCAGAAAGAAAAAGAATGTTGTCCGTTGAATTTAGGCACATCTTTTTAAAAATAGGCAAGGAACAAAAGCAGAGCTTGACAAAAACTGGTTAGTACTTTTTTTTTTTTAAGCTAGTGAGTGTATTTTTCTTTTGCATTTTAATCATTTTATTTTTTGAAGGTATAATTTTTTTATTTGTTTTATTTGACATCGTTATCTATCCTGTGTCTCCTACTCTGTACAAACTGACCTGTTCCCAGTGTAGAGCTCTATCCTCTACCTTCCTTCTCCGTCGTATCTTCATCAAGATGTTGTTCCAGGCCGGGCACGGTGGCTCGTGCCTTTAAGCTTCTGCCTATGAAGTGGCCGGGACTAGGGATCGCGTTCGAGTCCCGCCTGGGGCCTGTAGTGAGACCTAGTTCCAAAAAAATAGCTGGGTGTGGTGGCGCGTGCCTGTAATCCCAGCTACCTGGGAAGCTGAGGCTGGGAATTACCTGTAATCCCAGCTACCTGGGAAGCGGAGGCTGGGAATTGCTTGAGTCTGTGGTACCCCGGGCAACGAGAGCCTGCAATTCCACAGGCAAAAATAGTGAGACCTAGTCTCAAAAAAAAAAAAAAAAAAAAAAAAAAGATGTTGCCCCATGCTCCATGTCTTGCTTTGTTAGAACACTTTCATCTGTTATCTGCGACCATGAACTAATGACGTAAACTAATCTTTAACTTTTGTATCAGTCAGAAACAGTTGTTTACAAGGTATTGTAAACCTTGTTTGCAAGGCGTTCACAGGTTACACGTAATGTTCTCACTGAGCTCCCCTTGTAGTTCCAGTGTTAAAATGCTTCTAGGAACTAAGAAATGGTGGTCAGAGAACAATTTGGGGGCAGAACATAAACTAAAACAAAATTAGTTTCTCTTAGCATTTACTCTTTGTCAATTGTTATTTGATACTTTTTTCTTCATTTTACTGGTACATCTCCCCTAGGCAAGTCCAGTTTAAGGTGCTGTGGATACAGTGGTTAGAAAAACAGCGTAGTTCTCATACCAATCTACCCAAATCTGATACACTCAGAGCTATAATATATCCTTAAGTGGGGAATACAATAAAGAGAATGCCCAGTGAGTTTGCCGAGGCAGAGGACAAACTGTTTCGTGAAAGTGTGTGTTCGTTTATAGGCTTGGTCATGTATGGGGTGGACACTGTTTTTCTGCCTCCTCTTTAGCAGAATCAGTGCAGTTGAGGCTACTAAGAGAAAATTCAGTGGAAAACTTTCTTGTCTGATCTCTTAGGGTCACAGACTCTAATGATACACAAATCCAATGGTTTTAAATCAGATCATCAATATCAACTGGGTATAAGACAAGTAGTTTAGGCCAGGTATGGTGGCACATGCCTGTAAGCGGCAGCCTAGGAAGCCGCAGTTGGGGCCAGGGATCGCGGCTCGAGTTCCACTGGGGTCACATAGTGAGACCTAGTCCCCAAAATATAGCTGGGTGTGGTGACATGCACCTTAATACCAGCTACTGGGCAGCTGAGGCTGGGGATTGCTTGAGTTTGCAGTACCCCAGGCAACGTGAGCCTGTGGTTCCACAGTCAAAAATAGTGAGACCTAGTCTCAAAAAAAAAGAAAAAAAAAAACAAAACAAAAAAACAGGTTATCTGGGATTGCTCAATTGAAAGATGCGTGAAATCCTTAAGGTTATTAAAATGCAGAACTTAAAAATTCATTACCAGAGTACAACTGAGGACCCCAGAATTTGATTGCCATGTCACTGCATATTAAGGGTAACTGATAGTCATGAATCTAAAGGTCTATCTATATCTATCACTTCTGACTATACGTATGGTTCCACTGAAACAGATAAGAACACTTTTGCTTAAATAATGTTAATCAAAATATTTCATAGCTGGAGTCTTTTCTACGTTCTTGGGGTACAGCTCCAGAAAATTAGATGGAAATCTTCATCTTTGTGGAGTTTGCATTTTAGCAAGGTACACAAAATAAATACTAGAAACTGCCTTTAAAAGTATTGTAGATAAACCAAAAAAGTGGACCGGTCTTGGTGACTAGAGGTTGCAGTTTCAAACTATGCTCATCCGGGTGGGTTCAGCATTGATTGTAGCAGGTAAAGGATGTTGGAGCCTTTGCAATTAGCTTTGTAGAATTTTTAATAATGAACGGCAAAGAAATAGAGTTTCTCAAGCGCTGCTCTCTCCTTCCTCCTCCCCTTCCCTCAAGGGAACACCTTCCTTTTATTGCTACCTCCTAGGTTCAGCTGTGCCCACTTACACACACCCACTGGGCTGGGTCTATACAGTCAGAGAGGGCATAACAACACAGGTGCTGGTCATAGAGCTTAATGGTGGCAGGGCAGAACCCTTGAAAACTCATTTATGAGAAAACTCATTCATGAGACTCATGAACCAGACGTCATTTGAAAATTAAGCGAAGTTTTATTATTAATTATGTTGTGACAAGAGAGTAAACCTGGCCCATCCTGGCTCCCTGGAATGTGAGGTCATCTGAATTTTGAAGTCGGGGAGAGGTTCTGAATAGCATGTTTGACTGTCTTATTTAAATATTGTCCACCTGGTGGCAGTATAGGACAAGACAGAACATGTTCTTGTCTTTGCCCTGAGAATGGAATTTTCAGAAATTGTGTGTGTGTGTGTGTGTGCGCGCGCGCGCGCGCGCGCGTGCAAGTCCAAAACCTCTTGCAATTTCTTAACTGTATTTGTGGAATACAGCCATGTTTGTGTGTGTGTGTGTGTGTGTGTGTGTGTGTGTGTGGAGGGGGAACATTTATGGAGATTGTAAAAACCCAGGACAGCCACCCTAATGGATGATCTTTTATCAAAATAGATACAAACATTTCTCAAGATGCTAGTGTTGTTTCCCTAAAAGAAAGCTTTGTTGCTTTATAACAAGATCATGAACAAAATGTGCATTTAAAAAGCAATTATGGGCTACTCTGACTCTCTTTTCTGGCTGTTGCTGACTCAGCCTAACAGAGCACATTTAGCCTTGCCTGAGCGTCGATCACATTGTTTTAATGCTGCCTAAGAAACAAATGCCAGACTTTCCTTAAATGTTAGTGTCTAGACTCTGTTATTGTTCTTTGGATGACCCAGCTTCGGAAGCAAAGCCGCCAAGGGTCACGTGATGGGAAGTGCAGATAGGTCAGTTGTCGTCACCGGTAAGTTCAGGGACAGCCAGGCAGACAGGTGGCCTTCTTGGCAGGTTAGTAGAACATGGCAGGAGAAACATTTGGCAGGAAGTAATAGACAAGGTGCCAAGAAATATGTCTCTGGATGTCTGGGAAACTTGATAGAAGAGAAGGGTCTTAATCACATGAGTAGAGATTTAGTGCTTGGATAAAGAAGAACAGCTATTTTTAATTCCATTTCCTCAACTGGTATGCTCAGGGCGAGAGCCATTGGAACACCGACCAATTTCCTTTAATTTCATCTGGGAGAGGCTCAGGCTGGCCTCTGTGGAGTTGGATGTCAATTCTGAACAGATGGATGGAGGCGAGGGGCTGCGCACATGCTGAAGGTCTATTACACCATGGCACCAAGAACTTCTGTTTTAATAGCCGTGGGCTTTGCTCTGGTACTTTAACCTCCAAAACCACCAGGGCTCGCTTTAGTCGAAAAACAGAAATCAAGATTCATTCTCTTGCTGGGTACTAGGCATTAATAAGGGCCCAAACACGAGATGGAATCCCTGAGTGTTCGAGTGGGATCTTAAGTGAAAGGAGAATCGGGGAATATTACTCTAGAGCTGATCAGACTTATGTCTCCAAACCGAGCATTTGCTTCTTTAAGTTTCTGTATAACTCACTTGAGTGAAAAATGTTATGTCTTTCTATAATATATATAATATTATTGCCTATACAGAAGTCTCTGACAACCTGGTAGGTGTTCAAAAACATCAAGGTAACTTTAATCAAATTTGGCCTTGTGGCTGGATTTCCCTTCAGCTTGCCCTTTCCTTTTGGCACTGTGCAGGTAGGCATGTGAATGTTCACAGCTGTGTTAAACATTGTTATTAATAGCAAATCTTTCCTTAATCCTTCGCTTGAAACAATCCATGCCCTCTCCAGAAGCTCTGCAGTTAATTTTATCTTTCATTTAATACCTAAGACTTTTGTCATTATGATGATTGTAATTATTATGAGCTAGAAAAATAATCAGAGTTCTTAAAAATGCAGATTTTTGGGGGGAGGGGAAGAAAAGAGGCTGAAAATAGTATGTCACAAAGGAATTTTTTGGATTAAGAACTTCATTTTTCCATCTGCAAGCACATAGATCTGTGAACTTTCTTCCATTTTCACTCTCAAGTAAGAAGTAATGCTGGTTGTGCAAAGTCATCTTTAGTGTGAATTTTAAAAATAATAGAGAGATAGAGAAAATAGAATTGAACATTAATACTGGCTTAGACTTGATCTGTGACAGGAGCTTGTTATAAATTACACAGAAGTTTCAGAAGATGATTGTTCCAGTTACATAATGTTCCCATTTGTTAAAGTCATACAGTGCTTTCTTCTAGGAAGATCAAAGTAGTATTCAGAGAACTAGCATGACATGAATACTAACTCCCTTTTTGCTTTAAAGTGTCTGATGACTAAATAGGGGAGCAGATACAAGGCACACTACGCACTGAAAGGAAAGGACACTGAACAGGAAGTGGGAAAAGTGACAAGGATAATAGAGCATCTTTAAGCTTTACATATTTGATGTACTAGAGTTCTAGATCGGGAATCTGTGTGAATGAAACTAGTGTTGGGAATAGAGTTCAGTGTTATAGTGAAAGAGGCAGTTGCACATTAGTTATCGAATCATGGTGCCGCAGTGGAACACTATTCACTTTTTAGCAGCCATCCTGATGGGGTGAAAATCACAGGATAGGTACATAGCAACTGTTCAATGAATATTAAAGTAGTGTTGGCTTAGAACGTTGTATGGGTGTCAGGTGTTCTACCTTTATAGATCAACATATGTCACTTGGAGGTTCACCACTAAAAGTCTTAACACCGTCCTTCATACCCTAAACCCCTTTTTACTAATCTCCAATGTAAATGCGAAGGAAATAGCAGTTTGCTTCATCTTAAGACTGATGCATATTTATAAAAACAATGTTTATAACTGATCTGCCCTTTCAAGGAAAACCTAAAAGCTGTGTACCTATTAAATAAGCTGAATGAAGGAAGTAAACTTGGGGATTCTACAATTGTTTTTATTTTGGCTTCTTCTTGTGTTAGCTTGGAAATTCACAAATTACTAGCTACCTCCTTTGAGCTGCTTTCCCTGGCACTTCAAACGTGGAGGATGTGGGTGTTTGTGCAATTTTTATTTGCTAATCAGCTGGCACCATCTTTACCTTGGGAAGCCACACTTTTGTTTAGAACAGTGGGTGCCTACTGGCTCCCTGCAGGATGTATCCACCCTACAGGACTTGAAGGATGAACATTAAAATAAGCACTATTTTCAAATGAGGAGATTTACATATGCTTTGGATTCCTGCATTTCTCAAAGGGTTGAGTCAGTGTGCCCACAAACCAACACTTTTTATAGCTAAATATTGCAACAGTTTCCCTTGTATCTGCTATGCCCTTTCCAGTTGGCAATGCCCAACTCAGGTTCTGTTAACTTCCTAGCCCTGAAGCAGGGTGCTCTGTTGCCATTGCTTTGGACTTGAATTACTTTTACTGACATCCTGTTAACTTCAGTCATTCATAGTATCCTTTCTCCTTGGTATTTGCCGTTGTTTTTCCTCCTCTGCTATTTCAGAGTAATGCTTTTTGTAAAATATAATAGCTATCCCGAGGGGAGATGTCAAATAGGCAGAACTCACATGAGAGGAAACAAAAAAGTTGTATTTCTGCTTCTGAGAAGGAAGAGAAAAAAGAAGTGGGAGGAGAAGGTAGAACGGTAGAACACCTGACTCTCATACAATGTTCTAAGCCGATACTACTTCAGTATTCCTTGAGCACTTACTACATACCTATCTTGTGACTTTTGCTCCATCAGGATTGCTGCTAAAAGATGTTGCAATACTAGGGTGACAGTGTGGTCTGGTGTGATCCAAAGATCTTGCCAGGTTTTGGAGAGGCCATGGTGACTTCCACTCAGTTTCAGAGGAGGATCATCTAATTATCCATCTTTAGCTTATCTTGACCTAAATGGGATGTCTGATTAATATGTTAGCTGAGTCTACCTTTTGTTGAAGCAAAAAGCTAGAAGCCACAGGACATGTCAATAGTGTTAACATTCCAGAACTTCAGAAAATGTCGGGGGAGGCCATTTGTCGTATATAGGGTTTAGAATGAAGTTTCAGGGAGATCTTATTTAGACTTTAGTGAGCTGGCAGATATTTTGTTGTTTTGTTGAAATTTTTACAACATGATTTCCTTTTGATTTTACTCTTGCATAAACATGTCATGAGAGCTCTGAGCAAAGGAAGTAGTAAAGAAATGCACTCATTAAAAACGAGTCATATTACATTAACCTAGTTTCTGTCTTTGAGAGTGGATTAAGGGCATGTGACAGAAACAATGTTTCTGGACATAAGTTTCTGAGGAAGATGCATGATACTAAATAACTTCCCAAGAGTTATACTAAATAATTATTTGAAAAAATGTTGAGTTCCTCTTAGTAAGTGTTAATTAAATATTGAGTTGATGATATCTGGAGGTAGATAACCATGGAATTGTGAAGTTTCTCAAGCAAGACAATCTGTTGAATTGAAAATTTTATTTATTTGAAGAGAGATGATTTTAATAAAATTTGTAGATGACTGGAGGCAGGTAATGAAATTGAAATCTGTTGAAAGAGAGCCCTATTCAAATGTCTCCACAGGTCTGAGTATTGATAAAAATAAAAACTTCTCTAAGCGAAAGATAGCATTTTCTAATGCCTTTAATCTTGCCTGTAATGTCTTGTGTCAACCCAATCAAAAGAATGCTTACATAATTTTTAAAAAGTTAAACTCACCATGAATTCAGAGTTTTATGTGATTTCCAAGATGGCTATGTTAGATTTAGAATCTATCAAGAGAAACAGAGCTTCTATAACAGGTGTGAAGAATTGATTTCATCTCACATGTCAGCTCTGATTAGTGATAGGGGCTCTACCTAGAATGCAGTGTAGAGGGAGAAATTTGAGGTTGTATCTAAGTTTGGCAGGAAAGCTTTGCTTTCAGCTAAGTGACACCTGTCATGGCCACAGCATGGAGTGTGACACATTAATGCACTTGCTATTCTTGGTGGAAATGAGAAAGAGGGTAGTATTAGGCTCATTTTACTCTAGAATGGTCATGCAGCATTTGGAAACCTTATTTTATGTGTCAGATTTCACACTTAAAAATGTTTTTGATTCTGTAAGATATGTATGTTAAATCATCATGTTGCACCTCTAAGCATAAGCAATTTTTGTTAGTTGTATCTCAATAAGGCTGGGAAAATTATTTGAGTTCTTGTCACTCTCAGAGAGGGGTGAGCAAAAGAACAAAAGGGGATCTTGGAACTTGAGAGACTACCTTTCCTTTCAAAGCTTTTCTTTGTTTTTGCATGCATATCAATTACATTTGGTACTTAATACTTTTTATCAGGTTCCTGGCCACATACTGTCTTGCCCTTTTTGATGTGTTTTTGTATTTTTTGGCACTTTGCTTTGATTTCAAACTTTCCTGGTAATTTTTCTATTTTAATCATTTTTCTTTTGCACTTAGAGGGACCATTCCTTATTCTTGTCCCCAAGCAATGTTCTAAAACCCAGTATGATTTTGACCTGCAGAAGACATTATTTTGCTGATAACAACTGAGGGAGTTGCTGCTGGCATCTAAAAGCTAAAGGTCAGAGATGCTGCTAAAATATCCTGAGGTACACAGGGGCCTTAACAACAAGGAATTTGTTACAAATGTCAATAGCATCGAGGTTATTAAACCTTGCACTCAAATTCTGGTCCAGATTTCTCTATCAAAAACATACTGGCCCATTAGATCATTGTTCCTTTTACTTTGGGTCCAATCTACTTCAAAAGCAAAGAGAAAGCAGCATAAGTGGCTCTTATGTTAAAATCATTTATACTGTTTTTGATATCACAAAATGCCACCTATTTAAACAATCTATTAAGAAGGACAGTAGAATATGAAAGATGTGTAGTCAGACTCTTGGTTCAAATCCAAATTCTCACACTCATCAGTTATATTATTTTGTTTCCTTTTTTGGCAAAAAGAGATATAATAAAATGATAATAATAAAATATTTGATAGAGTAATAGGAATACTTAACACAATGGTTTCTGTTATAAATTAGATGGGTGAATATTCATGTGTGTGTGTATACATGCACACCATAGCCAAAATGGCTATGCTAACCTTACCATGTCTCTTTAATAGAGATGACAGTAGTTGAAAATATGTGCTGTAGAAGTGAAGCCTGGACCCCATTATGGGTAGCACTATTCATTGAAATGATAGGGGGCACCTAGCTCTGGGGGCCATTGTCTCTTGCTTTAGAATTGCTAATGTAACTAAGTGCTGGGTAACATCTTCATTGGCATACCTGTCTAACAGGACTAACTCCCCCAGGAGTTCTCTTAGCTGGAAATAAGGATGTATAAAGAGGGTTGGAACAAAGAAAGGACGATTCAGTCAGTTTGAAAGGAAAGATGGAGGCCGGGCCTGAGGTCAGGAGGAGCTTCAGGCCTGGCCTGGCCTGGCAACTCATGGCTCTTAGTAAGCATAAGCTGAGTGTGCCTGCTGAAAGCTAAAAAGGTTGGCTATTTGAACTCCGTGTTGGAGTGTGTCTTGCTGAGTTTGACAGGTATTTTTGGAGAGACTGTGTGTGTTAGATCTGAGAAGAAAATGAACTTTACTTTGCTGGTTCCGGTATTATGGAGCTTCTTTCTGCTACCTGGAGGAGGACAAAGAGAAGACAGCTTGGAGGAGTTGGAACACAAAGGAAGATGTCTTTGAGCATGTGCAGAGGAACTCTGACTGACTGGACGTCGTTGAGGTGATCAGGACTGAGAGACTGAGGGCTTTTGTACAATCTGAGAAAAGGATTTTGGACAATGGTGAGAAAAAATTTGAACAATGTTGAAGTAACCGGAGTTTCACATATATGCGTGTGTGTGTGTGTGTGTGTGTGTGTATTACCTATTTACCACTCTCTCTCTCTAATTTGCAGCAAGTTTTGTCTTTTTTTTTTGACACTTTTTTTAGTTTCTCTATATTCTACTTATAAGTGAAACCATTTTTCCTTCTGACTTATTTCATTGAGCATAATCCCTTCTGCTCCATCTACATCACAGCAAATAGCATGAGTTTATCCTTTCTAATTGCTGAGTAGTAGAATTTGCATCATAGACTAAATATTTTCATCTGTTTTAACTCTGTAGCAAAGAACATGGTTTGAGGCCACTCTCATTGAATCACCAACTTCAAATTAATCTCTAGAGTGTTGGTGTCATCTTGAGGTGTAAAAATTCAAGGGTCTATATAGGGTTCTAATATTAATTTATTAGAACCACTTACTTATTAAGCTTAGCAAATTTCTTTGACATCAAGAAAGACCTTAAGACTTTTCTCTTATTTTAAAAAAAGAATCTGCAGTTTCCTATAGTTGATTGATTTACTCATGAGGTCAGTAAGGAAAGAGTAGGTTGTTTAATATTTTCGAGGTTGGTAGATAAAATCAACTTCTTTTGACAGAAGATTTATAGCTTAAAGAGATCAAATGAAATTTCTACAATAAACATTTTAACAAATGTATTTTCTTACTGCAGAAACTAATAGTCTGAAGAATATTATTCAATAGTTTTTACATGATGTCATATTT
Source organism: Uropsilus gracilis (assembly GCA_004024945.1). Taxonomy (NCBI): domain Eukaryota; kingdom Metazoa; phylum Chordata; class Mammalia; order Eulipotyphla; family Talpidae; genus Uropsilus; species Uropsilus gracilis. The sequence goes on from PVHY01004745.1 coordinate 59,101, forward strand.
TTTCATTTTGTTTCTAAAGTTGGAAATTTAAGTTTGTATAATATGCACAAGAATGTATTTAATGTAAATGTTATGGTAATCGGATAAATACATACTTTATTCCCTACTAATGTAAATTAAAGCTATGAAGTTGCACTCTGCATTCTTAAAATCAGTTGTCAGTCAATTCTTAAAGTTTTCCAGCAAATTTTTTGTCATTAAGAATTGAGAAATGTGGCCTCTTGTATGAACTTGCTTTTAGTCAAGAATCAGTAAAAATATCAAAGCCTGTAAATTGCTTTTTTTAATCCAAAAATTTTGGACTAGAACAATACATTAAATTATTAAAGAAAAAAATTGATTTCACTTATGCTGTAAATTTCCTGAATCTAAACATACAAATATAAGTGATGATTGGACTGCTAATACTTTCTGTACATATTAGAGAACAGACACTATCCATCTTATGATTGGAAAGTCAGTTTTAGATAAAATTATGTTAATAAATACCTTTAATTCTTACTTGAGTCTTCAAAATGCATCAATAATGTATATACTATAACCATATATATTTATATGTATATAAACAATATTACACATCATATAAATAGATATTATATGCGATATTATATGTCATATATAAAACACAACGTATATATTATAATATATCATACATACATATGATATAGTTATATATTATATATACAATATATAATGTATATATAGTAAACATAAATGTAGAGGTTATATGTAGTATGTCATATGTTATTTTATTGCATGTTCACATTTGCCAAAATTGAACTCTCTATATGCATACATGTTGATCTTTATATATCCACAGTCCTGTTAAAATTGACATAGAAGTTTTCAAAAAAACTCAAAGATAGGAGCAAAAGTATAGCGGAGTTTGGTGGAAATTGAAACTAGAAACAGAAACAGCAGATTCTTTCAGTTTATCGTGGCTATGGATTGTTCTAATGTAACCAGATTTCTTAGATTCAAATTTCAGCTTATGTACTCTATAATTTAGAATAAGATATGATATTTATATATGCAATCAATTGATTATCTTTGTGCCCTGAATATTTGATAATGATCAATTTGTAAAATTTGATGACATTAAATATTTTTTGGCAAAATTTTCCCAATGTAGTCTCCTGAGGATAATAAAATATGTAGAAGAATAAGCCTACCAGTTCTTTTGTATGTTCTGCTTTTGACATTTTTTGTGTCAGTTTTTCAAAATACTGAAATTAGTTATTGTATGTTGATAAGCACAACTGGAAGTTTAATTTAACAGCATAAAATAAGAGTGAATATTTTGTTAAAATTATAGTCATAAGAACTTTTGAGTTACTGTCTAGTAATATCCAAGTAAATGACTATGAATAAGTAATGTTTCTACATAAACAGCCTCAACCCCTGAGATGATTATGGAAGAGTAAAGAAACACATAATAAGTTGAGTTTTTTGGAAATTGAGAAGAATAGATTCTATCAGGTATTTATGGAGAATTTCAGAAAAAAAGGTAGCTTAGTAGGAAAAAGAACAGAAAAGAATATGGAGAAATGGCAGAATGCTATTGAAAGAGCACTTAAGAGCTTGAACAATACTGGAAGAGTTCCAAAAAGAACCATGCTGATAAGAGTATAGTATTGAAGTCAGTTGGAGCAAATGAGAAAAAGAGCTAGTTGTACATTTTAAGTAAAGACACTAATATTTCAGATTTGTGCTTTTTAAGGTGGGGATTATTGGAGCTTTGGTTTGGGGAATGCTAACATGCATTAGTGGATGAACCTATTTCTTGTATGCATGTTTAGTGTTTTGAATTGTTGCCTCGATTAACATAATTTTAGAAAAATCAGGAATTTTGTAACTGAATGTAAAAAATATATAAAGTGCAGCATTCTGACTGTAAAGGATGTTGAAGAGAGATACAGGGAGTCAGGTAATAAATGAAGCTGTAATCTGAACAAGAACAATGGAACCTTGAAGAATGTTGCCTGTTGAAATCATTAGGAAAGTAGATTCAGATGATAGAGCAAAACCAGAATTGATCCAAATTGGAGACCAACCAATGACTGAGGGTAATCCCTTTTATGTTTCCTATCAGTTCATTTATTCAGACTAAATCTAGATCACTTTGAGTTCTACTTAATTGTGAATGATGTTTGTAACAAAGTCCTCTGTGAACTGATAACTTTATTCCAGTGTATCACATAATCTAGAATAATTTGTAGCTTTTCCAGGGGCAGATTTTTGAATGAAATTTCATATAAATTATTTTTAAAATTTATTTATATATAAATTTCACATCGTTGTAATTCCAGGGATTTACCACCCCCCCCCCCATCTCTTTCCATTCCCCTCCTTTCCCTCCTGCCCAAAGTTGTGTGCTTCAGTTTGGTGCTTAGCTTTTGTTTATTTTTTCACTATATCCCATATATTAGTGAAACCATTTGGTTTCTTTTTCTTTTTGACTTGTTTCTGCTAATATGATTTCTTCTAAATTGATCCATGTTGTCATAAAATCATCCAATTTGTCATTTTTAATTGATGAGTAATATTCCATCGTGTATATATACCACATCTTTTTCATCCAGTCGTCTGTTTGGGGGCATTTAGGTTGCTTCCATATCCTTGCAATTATAAACAGTGCTGTAGTAAACATCCAAGCACAGGTGTCTCTTTGTACCCACATTGAGGTCTCTTTTGGGTAGATTCCCAAGAGAGCAATTGCTGGGTCAAATGGTAGTTCCATTTTCATTCATTTGAGGGTCCTCCACACAGCTTTCCATAATGGTTGGGCTAGTTTACCTTCCCACCAGCAGAATAAGAGTGTTCCTTTCTCTTCACATCCTCACCAGCAATTCTTGTTGCCGGAAATTTCATATAAATCTAACATTTCATGATGATGAGCAAAATAAACTTCAAATTTAAACATGTAATAATATTAATTAAACAGAAGAAAACTGTAAATTGATGTTGGCATGCATCTTCACCTTCATTTATTTTATGAAATTGCATTATTAATGTCCCTTTTAAAAATGAAAGCTTAAATAGCATTTTGTCTTTAAAAAATGTGTGCCCAACTTGCTGTTGGCAGTTAATGAAAGTGATTATGTAACTGTTATGAGGAACAAGCTGAAAATGATGGAAAAGGGATGCTTTTTCAGTTTCAGGTATATATATATATTTTTGCATCAGCAATATGTGGCATTCAGAGAAAGGTGTTTTTATTAAATATATATATATATATATATATATATAGACCTTTCATCTAGCTGAGTTCAGTAAAGTTTAGTAGTGAAAAACTGTATGTCTTGTGTTGAAAGATAAATGTTTTGAATTTTTTTAATATTTTATTTTTCAAAGTTATTCCAAGTCTAAAAAACAGTAATCAGTCATCTAACAAATCATTGGGGAAAATAGATACTTTAAAAAATTGTAAATCTCATTCAAATGTAAAATAAGCACGCTAGGTTTATTAATGAGAGTTAGTAAGCTCAAAGGAAAATTTAAAGAACACAAACACATTTAAGTGATCTTAAATGTTGACTGCATTTACAAATAGATTGAAAACTGACCCTGTACTTAGGAAATGGATAAATTGTAATTCACCGGACACTTTTATTTACACAGCTACCAGTTTTCTATAACAATTTTAGAATAGATAAAAGATGTAAAAGACACACATTTTACCTATTTCAAAGTTTTTCATAATTTTATTTGACATAGGACAAAATCACGTTAGAAATAAAATTCTTAGAATCAATGATCAGAGATAATTTCTCCTAACAGGTACCAACCTTTCAACAAACTGTCGGTTATAGGATATCTGTAATGTATTCCAAGACCAAGACCAATTTTGGGCAAGAGGATAAATATTTATTATACTATTAATTTTATCAAAACCATATATGGAGAATTTGTTGAGTATCAATTCTGAGTGATGGCTTATTGATACCCTACCAGTAAAGAGATAATGCTATGTCTGCCTTCAAGGAGCTTACAGTCTAGAAAGGAATGCAGATAAGTAGCCAGGTAGTCATGTCATTATGAAAAGGGTAGGCTGATGGGTAAGTGAGGCTTCTTAAGAAAAAAAGCTTGGGTATCCATTTGGAATATGAGTGAAAATTTTGCTGATTACCATGATAATGGAGGCAAGAAACATTGCCCAAAGAAGGGGATTTGTGATAAGTAGACAGAGGGTAATAGTACACCAAGATGTAGAGTTGCTTACAGAACTTAAACACTTCCCAGCTCACTTAATGCTTCATAAATTATATTGTGAGTTTGTCATATAAGGTAATAAGTTTTTCAGACACTGGAAGGAAATTTCAAACACCATTGGCTATTTTTGTCTGAAATCATATTTTTATTTAACTTCTAAGTTATCATGGTTTTTGTAACTTTCTTAAAATGATGGCAAAGTTAGAGAAAGTAGTTCAAACTTCAGAATCTAGGACTGGTTAAATTCATTTTCATTTTCCCTCAGTAGTCTACCCTTATGACACAGTCTGTTCTCTTTAGTTCTTCCACAAATCTTTTAATCCTTTTATGCCATGACCAAAAACTTTAAGTAGAGAGCATATCTTTTCCTTCTGGCCAGAAACTATTTTTACATTCTGTGTTTTAGGAAAGTGGCAGTATTGGAGCATTCATTTATTCACATAGTTCACAAGCAATAAGAAAATAACCAGGTCAGGTTAATGGTGCAAGAGGAATAAATGCAGAAACTAGAACTTCAGCAACTGAAGTAATATGAAATAATAAAACTGGCTTTCATATTAGAGGGCCAACATTATCATAAAATGAACTAGATAAGTTCATATACTGTATATGTGCAAAGTCTCTAAGGCCAATTTTTTGTTGTCTTTGGGTCTTCAAAGAATTTTTTATATATTGATGATAGTGTATTAGAGATCAGAAGTTATGTAACTCAACTAAATAGTAAATGGATCAGAAAATATGACAATGGAAAAGAGTGAGAAAAAATCCTTGTATATGATAATGTACTAATGAATGGTTGCAATAATACTTTTAATTCAAGGAAAAGGTAATTTCGGTATCTTCTATTTAAAAGTATAATGAATTCTACATATTTTTAAGTAAAATTGTTCATGAAAAATTTAGGTACTTAAAGAATTATACTTGAACTATCTGATAATTGCATTGTTGATACCCCCTAATTCCCTAATGATAGTCATATGTGATATGATTATTGCTACTAATGGTACAACAAGTAGCAATTTATTAGTTAGCAAGTTGCTGGGTGCTTGGGTTAAAGGGTGTCAGATAATTAGTAGAAACCAAGGACACAAAACACTATTCTACTAAAAAGAACAAATAGGGGGGTATCGAGCACTAGTAAGTAAGGGGTTACACCCATCTCCTACAGATTTAGAAAGGATTTATTGCTGTGGTTTTTTAAACAATCTGAATAAATAGCTACCAGTTATTACACGAACTGTTACAGGGACTTAGCTCTTCTGGAAGTTGGCCATCACCAGTATGCAGGAGATTGCTTTGTACTGAAAAGGTGATGATGTCTTTGAGATGAAGAAAGTGTTTGCTGGAGTTCAGGGTGGCATGGGCACCATGGAAAATCTAAAGGATAAAGCAATAAGCATAGGTTTAACTAACTTTGGTTGATGGAGCTGAAACTGGTGATTCTACCAGTGAAGTCTTACAAATGTCTGAACAGATAAATGCAAGCATTAAGAAATATGCCCATAATTCTCTTTTTTCATCGAGATGAAATAATAGTTAACTAACATTTTAAAAGCAACTAAAATGTGCAGAAACCAGATGAGTACCATATAATTTGATAAAGTTAACTGAGAAAGAGATTTTGCATAAGAAAGACCTTTGCATCCCAGAGATGCCTTAATAAGTGCTAGTAATTGAGGGTCATTTATGTATCAGATGGAGTCCTTGCAGTTGGAAACAAACAAAATTCTCAAGGGCCAACCATCATTCACTCATTCAGCGATCATCTGGTCATTTATTCCATTAATGATTTTACTGAGCACTTAATATGCACTAGTTGTTGTTCTCTATACTAAGGTTCTGCAAAGTTCAAAGTAGACCACAATGTCAACATTCATCAGAAACACATTCTAAATGAGAAGATACACAATAAACAAAGTAAATAATAAACATATAAAGTATATATGGTTGTCAGGATAAATTGATTTGGGTGATAGTGTGTGTAGTATGTTTTTTACTAGGAGGATCTCAGAAAATCATCAATGAGAGGGTGAAAATGGAATCAGATTTAAGGGAGTTATCTATGCCTTCTGCATTGATAGCTACAAGTTTCCATGCTTAATATGTTCCTAAAGTTTCTTAGGTTCCCTTGTGCTGATGATTATTTTTTAGGATATATTATGTATAAAGATATCTGTACTCATTTACTGCATTGAAAATATTCTTTTAAAACTAACAACGAAATTCGTATCGTAAAAACTTCAAAAATATAGTGTGCAAATTAGAAAATAAAACCAGCTTCCTAAATACCCCCATCTTCTTGTATCTGATTCTCTACCTAATTTCTTTGTTCAGAAGTTTGTTGCCTACCTTTCTATATTCCTTTTCTGTATACAATTACCCCATCCTAAAAATCAAAATCCCATGTACTATATTTTCTCATTTTCCTACTTCAACCATTTTTTTTGAGTACAGAAATTCCCTACTTATTAAATAATTAAATATGTGTTCATATGTTAAAGACTTCTTTCCTGTGTCTCTTTTTCATTATAAAAAATGAAGAAGAGATAATTTTCAATGTGAAAATTTTATGGTTCTCTAATAATAATTTTATGGAAATGTGTTTTTAGCCATCTACAGTTTCTTCAGATCAGGTTATTTTAATAAATTTCCTCTGTCTTGTTTTATGTTTATTATTGGTAATTTGTTAAAATAGACTTTAAAATTTTGTAGTTACCTATAATTAACTTTACATGAACTGTACGTAGTTACCAAATTGCTTCAGTAGATTTCAAATTGCAAATAGATGTACAATATCAGGAACTAAATGAAGCTTATGTAGATTGTCAAATAAAGGTCTCAGAAATCTAAGCAGTGAGAACTATTTGGTCATGGCACAGATGTTCTGATCATTATAGGAATTTTGTCTTTAATTAAATATGTACTCTAGTGCCAGCTCAAAAACTTATTTTTTCTACACAAAGACCCAATTATGAAGCCAAAAGAATGTTCATGCTTCAGTGAGTTGAAAGTCAAGAAGAAAAATATTGCAATAGTAATACAAGATTTTTATTCAAGTACAGTTGTTGTCATACTATATTAATAAAACTCCCCGTTATTGTCAATATTGAAATGTACAAATGACCACAATAAACAGGAGATGGTATTAGAGATTCATTATTCTAAATTTAGGTAACTTAAAGAATGTAGAATTCTTATGCATTTTTACTAGATGATAAAAATACCGTTAGAGAACAGAAATTGAACCTGCAACAGAAAAATACTGTTCAAGTCAAGCAGAAATCAACTCAGTTAAAAATGAAGTTTTGACTATATTGACAGTTTTCCCCTCATCTATTTGTCATTATCTGCTTGTGATAAAAGTCTTGCAATGCAATTTTACCACCTTGAATTTGTATTTTAGGTAACAGGAAGCCTCCTCAGTTGTATTTCAATCATTTACATTTTCAATTCAGATAGCTTAAGGGTTTTAGAGAAGAAAAAATAAATTGAAAAGCAAGAAACAGTTTTATTGCTTTGATCAAGAATTAATACCATGAAAAGTGGAGTAGACAGATTCTATTATTTATTTGATGTGATATGAACAATAGTGCAGTGATCAGTAATGTCCATCAAACTTACATAACACAGCTCTATATAACTACTACCTTTCAGAAGATGAGAATGAAAACTTAAAATCTTAAAATTGAACTCAAATTCCTCCTTGAATTGTTTTGAAAGGAACATAAAAAAATCAGGTTGTTTTATAGCAATGCATTTTATAAGAAATATTATGATTCTGCTCTGTCGAATTCTTGGACCTTTTCTTTTATATGTTTTTCATGTAAGTAGATTTCTCAACATAAAAAAATTAAGAGTGATAGAAATATTTTCAAAAGGCAGACTACTTTTAAATTTATTTGCTAAACTAATTCAGTTATGTTGGTAAATAGCTATACTGATTGTTTTGCTTTTTTATTCATTTGAGATTTAAAATTAAATCTCCTAGATTCAAGTTATGTAATTTCTTTGAGCCAGTTTACTAAGATAGTGTGTATCCATTTATTAATATACATTAGGCATTATCATATTAATACATTCCCCATTTGACATGAACTTGAAGAAGTCCTTGTTAATATGTAACATTTTTTCAAGGCAACTTAGGCAAAAGTCCAATTTTCTAAAAACTACCTACTTAAATCTACATAAGAACTGAAGTGAGATAAATCTGAGAAAAATAACTCAAGCTAGTGAGTCAAACTCAAGTGACTCAAACAGGATATGTAAAGGAATCTGTATTTCCAGGAATAATATAGTATCCTCAATCATTTTCCTCTACCACTCCAATTATTATCTGCCATCCTGCAATGGATCTTTTTTTCTTTTCATTTTCTTTTTACTTTTAAAATTTACTCTGTATATATGAAGGTGGAGAAGAGGAAAATTAAAGTGAGAACAATGTACTCTCATTCTCAAAGTGTTGATCATAGTGGCATTCTATTTACATCAAAAGAAGTAAGTCTATGAATAAAGGTCTTGGTTGGTATTATTACTGATTCAATCTCTTCAATACTTTTTTTGTGTATTGAGTCAGGTTTTTAAATTTGTATTTGGATTGTTTGCCATTGTTTTAGAAAGTCAGTCTTCCAGACTAGGAAGATGCAGAAAACAACATGATCAGAGGATTCCAATTTCTTGGTAAGTGTAAGGGAGATTGGCATGGTCAGTTACCTGCAGCTCTCTAATCCCTAATTCTCTCTTTTCTGTGTACACCTCACTTCTTTTGCTCTGAGATTTTGAAACTTTTCCTGCTATTGGCACCACTACCTTTCTTACCTTTGAAGCCCTTGAAACTTGACCTTGACCAATTGTCTTATAGAATTCTAGGAAAATGTTATGGGAACATGAATTGCAAGGTGAGGTCTCAGATTTACTTCACTGTAGTAATTTTCTATTCACCTGGTACCACCAAATGCCAATAAAGTGGAAACAGGAGTTGAATCAGGTGGCTTGGCAACCTGGAAGCCTAGGGGAAGGGGGTTAGGGGTTGGTTAACACACTATAGAAATAGCCCTAACATTGCATTTCCTGCTGCCTTTTTATAGTGAGTTGAACAAGACAGTTCAAGAGCAGGCCTACCTTAGGTCATGTCAGCCTTCAGAATTTCTTATCACCCTCCTGAACACCTGGCCTCACACTCTCAGGGTGCTGAGGCTGGTCTTCTGATAGCACTGGCTCGCACACTTGTCCAGACCTGCCCTTGGGCTGGAAATTAACTCAGAGTAGACAGACCATACACGATGTGTGTGCAATAGATTTATTACTCTACCCTGCACAGTTACCTGATCACCTCCTGCTCCCAAGCCCCTATCAATGTTACATAGATTACATCTCCATCAACTTAACAGGACAACTCTCTTCCTTCCAAATACCATATGGACTCAACAGGCATAGACTTTCCACAGAGGGAACAATGTGCAAAAGTAAACTTTCTCTCCAGCCAACCACCTACACTGTCCTTTGGAGATACATTCTCTTTTTGTTTCATTTAAATCTCTTTTCTTTCTTTCTTTTGACTCATGAAAAATTATGGCATTGATGCGAGTGTATTAATACTGGAAAACCTTACAGGTAATTCCAGATATTTCTAGATTAATATGTCTTCCCCATCGTGGAGACTGCTATGCTCATCATTATTAGAAAAAAAGTGTCATATCTGTGACCAAAAGAAATTTTATCCCTGAATATTTCTACCTGTAGATAATGAAATGCAACAAAAGAGGGAACACAGACAAGTATTCATATATTAGAATTAAAAATAGTTCTGGCAATGATAATCTTTAGGTACTAGCAGTCTGTGGAATTGTTTGATTCTGACTAGATTGCATTTCAATCCTATGTGGGTGTCTCTTGCTTTAAATGTACTACCACTCTTATAATTCACTTGCCGTCCATGAATGTAATTGGAACATAAAATGTTGGCAAAACTTCTACATATTCATCAAGGTTCAAGGTCTTCTCTTTGGAAACACACCTGGATAACATCTCCCCTGTCTTTCTTACTGTTAGGTTTGGCCATGTAACTGACCTCTAGCTAAAAGGTTATGAGTTGAAGAGAAATGTGAATTTCCAACTCAAATCTTTTGTGGAACTAATGTTTCTTCCCTCTACCCTTTCTCCTTCACTTGGCTAAATGCCTATGAGGGGGCCTGAGGCATGGCAGAACTCGTAAGTGTAAAGAGTCTGGCTCCCCTTCCACTGAGTAAAAGGGACCTAGTGTTTCCTGAGGACATATCCCTGGGTTTTTAATGTGAGCAACAATGAGGCTTCTGTCATTATTTAGTTACTATATATTTTGGTATCTTTTTGCCAGAACAGTTGACTTTTTCTAATAGAAGTCCATTGAATAGAATTTTCCAAGTTTATATTTCCATTAATAAAAATAAGAATGAAGTCATTCATGTTGTGAATGTAACATGAGTGTTGTTGAAATCATTAAGAAGGCCTTAGGTAGAAGATGTTTAAGTCCGTTAAAATCCTAACGAAACAAATGTAAACCCCCCCAGGACCAGTTAAAGTTACTAAGCTTTTTAATTTGGTAAAAGACTCAGATCTCCCCAGATCCAAATTTCTAATTTAATCCCGCGTGTTCAGTTCCAAGACCCAAATAACCCTGCAGACCTATTCTTAGGGAGTTAACTCATTGGTCTTAGCAAACCTTTGTTAATTTTTGGATCATTGTTAGTGAGGGAGATACTTTCCTACTGACTAGAGATTGCACAGGGACTTTGCAGTTTCACTCATCATTCATGATATGGCAGATGCTTCCCTTGCTGCTTTAATATTTCTCTGCCACTGGTTTCATAAATATCCTGTGCACAGCTAACTGTCCTTGGCCCTGAGTGCTTTATCTTTGCTAATTGTATTCAATACCCAATTTCAAAGAAGGGCCCCATTTTGATGGAGCTAGCATTTTTCCCCCTTCGCTCTAACGCTGATGAAATTACCTGGGGTGTAGGAATGGTTTCTTTAGGTATCATGTAGTCAATGATGTTCATTCATTTTATGTAGAACCTTCAAGAACTATCTGATAACTTCCTATTCTTTAAATATAGGAGTCCCCTTTCCTGCATGATACTGTTAACTTTTAGGTTATCCTCAAAATAGGATATGGTTTACCTACCTAACATCTGTTGTTGATTGATTTTTCAATGACTTAGCCCACCCACTTTTCCAGTTTCTTTTGAATATTGGCTTATGTTGCAAGTATCAGAGCTGAGTAATGTAGAATCTGAGACTAGAAATGTAGGTAACTTGTGTTTAATTCAGACCCACTAACGACCCAACTACATTCCTGAGATGTTATCATTTCATATAAAGATTAAGAATAAAAGTATTCTTAAGGGAGTACTGCAAAAAAATACTTGGAAATGCTTAGTAAATGTTTTGTACCAAATCCATATTTTCAATTTATGCAATAAGTGTAAATATAATGTTTCTAATGTCCCTCAATGTCATTAAAGCATGTAATTAGTTCAAAAACCTGGTAACAAAATGCAAATGGGTGTTCAGTTTCTCATAGTGTATATTGTGTAGTCTTTTCCCCTCTTTTCATTATCAAATAACTGCTCTGATTTTGCTTTTTCGCATATATCCCAAATAAAAACATAAAATAAAGGACATTGAGTTCATGGGTATCTTGGATGAGTCCTGGGCACTCAGTGAATTTCATCAGTGAGAAAGCAGTCCCTTAAGTCTCTGGCCTCAGACACATCTGTCTGCCTATTTCTTGGCCTCCTGGTGTACAGTATATTGTTCTGGAAGGATAAGTGCAGTTGATCAGTTATGCCTTCTGTCTTGGGATACAAGTAGAGACATTTTCCAGATGAGGACCACCACCAAGACAATAGACAGCTGTAATTAACTCCATCTAACAGGAGCTGTGAATAAATTTACATACCAGGTAACCTTGTTGTGAACTGAATTTTCCAAAGATCTGCTTCACTTAATGCTCCATTTCCTTTCTCTTCTTTTCCCCCTGCCTTAGCAATGCTGAAGGGTTTTGCCTATGATGCATTTGATTAGAATGGTGCTCTCAAGATGGGGCAAAAATGAGATACTCTATTTTCCACAAACAATAATTGAATCTGTATACCATTCTGTGTTGCAAGATAATCCATAGGTTGAACGCTATGTATCAGTTACCTAACTTGAACCCATAGCTTAGTTCCTTACACATGGAATATACTTAATATGTAATTTTGAATGCATGAATGATATAATCTGCATTCAGAATTTTTCCTAAAATTGTTCTCTGCATATATCCATAAAGGATAAAGAACATTATCATATCTTTTATATTTTTCTACAGATAAAAGATATGTGCTTCAGATACCTAGGTGCTTTTGTGAAGAAAATCTCTGAAAGAAACATGTCTGATACTTGGTAATAGAATTGATTTTCATAAAGCAACTTTAGTGTGACTGGAGCTAATATGCATTCCCACTAAGTAGTTAAAAATTGACCTGCTGTTTTGAAGCAGATAAATATTTTATGAAAAATCTTAATTTTAAAGCAACACAGATCCATCGAGATAATTAAGGGGTAGCTAATTTAATTGTCTGACAGCTCACTGTCTTCTAGCTAGACTTTTAACAAAGTATTCGCCACTGAGAAGATAGATAATTCTTTTACAATGTATTTTTTTGTTTGTTTGTTTTGGATGTGATCCTTAAGAGTGTTTCCATTTCTAAATTTTAAGTAGAATTAAAATGCTTCTTTCGGTAAGTCAAAGACAAAAAAAAGACAAGTGCCATATGACTTCACTCATTTGTGGAATGTAGATCAAGCAAATGAACACACAAAACACAGCTTTGGACTCTGACAACATGGCGCTAACTGGAGGGAATGGTCCTAGGGTGGAATGAGTCAAGGGGATTGCTATGTCTTTGAGTAAGAGAAGAGACCTCACTAAGTCAAATATAGGTTTCATTATATGAGAGGTTGATAAGCAAAGGTTTTGACATTGTATAGTCAGAGAAAATAATCTTTAGCTTTAGATACATTTTGCTTCTATTCAATTAGACATCAATTCTTGATTATAGACTACTGGCTTACAGGAAAAAAGGATTTTATACCATCGTGTGAATTGCTGTTTTTTTCTTCTTACGACTCACTTCAAAAGCTATATTTTAAGGTTGCTAAGAAAAATCTCTTAGACTAATGATAACCCACTGCTCTATGTGAGTATGTAACAATGTAATAACAAAAATATTTCTGCCTCAGTGTGAGGTGCTTGGTACACACTTAACTTGGTACAAGCAGAGGTCAGAAACCAAAGAAAAAGTCATCTCTCTATTACAAGAGTGCCTTTCAAAATATGTCATTAAGTGAATGGGCTATGATTGCCCTAGGTATATGAAAACCCTCCCCCTGCCCACACTAATCACTTTTCCAAGAAGCAATTGAAGTGAAAAGAAAAGAACAGTCAAATGCAAAGCAAACCAAAAACAAGAAAACTCATCCTCGTCTCTTTCTCCCCATCTTCAGACCTGTGTGCTTTTCATTGGTGGGTTCTGATGTTACTTATATGGTAGTTTATATGGAAGGACACAAATATAAATGTTCCAGTCTGATCTTGCTGGTACCCTGCTTCTGCACTTTGCTGGCGAGTTCTCAAGGAGAAGTTAGATGATTAATCTGCCAGTGCTTCCCTGGTTCACTCAGTAGCAGCCTAGGACCAGCACACTTTTATTTCACTGTCTTGGCAGCACTGTTCTTCATATCAGAGTTGATAGTTTTATTCTATAAGAGTCTATCAACCAGCCTTTCCTGTCTTAGAAATACATCCATGTGAAGAGAGACAGATATCTCCACCTTTTATTTTTCATTGATTGGAAATATTTTATACTGGTTTCGATAATTTTTCAGATGACTAAAAGCACAGTCAGCCTATCCTTTGGGATAGTGCCATATATACAGTAGCAGGGAATCTATGACAATAGGGTCGGACACAGTGGAGCGTGCCTTTAATCCCAGCCTAGAAAGGGAGGCCGAGGCTAGGAATCACTTCAGTCTGCAGGTTCAAGACCCATCCATGGCAGCATAGTGAGACTTAGTCTTAAAAAAATAGCTGTGTGTGGTGGCATGTGCCTGTAATACCAGCTACCTGGGAGGCTGAGGCTGGGATCTCGAGTCTGTGGTACCCTGGGCAATGTGAGTCTGTGATTTCCTGGGCAACATAGCAAAACCTAGTCTCAAAAAAAAAAAAAAAAGAATCCATGATAATAATTATGGCGTATTAGGGGCCTTTTGATGCACAGACATTCTTGTTAAAGATAATAATTTGTGTATTGACCAATGCATGTTTGGCCACTGTTTATCAAGACTATTGATCACTAGATACCTCAGATTCATGCCTCTCTATTCTCATTCCTTATGATAGACACACATGAAATGAATAGATGTGCATAAACACGTGCAGAGGAGACAGCACATGTGTCCCTGGACACACACCAAGTCCACCTTTACACCTGCAGTGGTGTCTCACAATGAAAAAAAAAAAAACATTTTTGTTTTGAGACCAGATCTTGCTATTTTGCCCAGGGATCCGCAGGCTCACGTTTGCCCGGGGTACCATGGACTCAAGCGATCCCCAGCCTCAGCTTCCCAGGTAGCTGGGATTACAGGCATGTGCCACCAGGCCTATTTTTTGAGACTAGTCTCGCTACGTTGCCCCAGGTGGGTTCAAACCCGTGGACTCAAGCGATTCCTAGTCTCAGTCTTGCTTTGTAGGCTGCGATTAAAGGCATGTGCCACCGTGCCCAGCCTACAATGAAAATTTTTGTTCCTGCACACAGCCTTGTCACTTCTCTCATACTTCCCTAGCCCTAGCTCTCCATAGGCATGATCTAGCACTGCTCTCACTTTCTCTGTAGAGGAACTGAAGTTCCATCTAGATCACAGTATCCTGTCTCACCTAGGATTCCTGAGTTGACATTCCAATTTCTGATGTAATATTTTTGAGCTACCCCAGGTCATTATTTGACACTTTGATTTGTAGAGGAGGGGTGTTCTCTAGTATTGCTTCACAACAGACACCTCTTGCTTTGAACATGTTGTGTCATTTTTATTCAAAGGAGAAAGATGTATCAGCTTGGCTTAGTCTACTAGAGAATGATTGACTTGCTTTGGGTACTGTACCTAATGAGAATGTGTAACCATCCCAACCTGGATAGGTTCTTCATCGGCTCTAGCAACTAAGGAAGAAAGTTGGAACCCTTTGGTGGCTTTTACTATCTTTAATGCTCTCAGAGAACCAGGGAGACAGCCCCACTGGACAGGGAGGCTGACAGGAAAGGAGGCTGGCACAGGCAGGGGGCTGGTAAGGCAGATGAATCCCTCAGTCCCTCATGAATCTTCATGTTTTTTCTCTGGGTTGCCTCACTGCCATTGAAGTTCCCTCTTCACTGATGTTCTCTCCTAACAGGGTGACACCACACATTTATCCCCTCCCTCCTAGGCCCAGGTAGTGTCTACTTACATGTGCACATGGACCGGGTATGTATAATCATAGGGAGGACACAGTACCACAGGTGCTATTCATAGCTAATGGTGGAAAACCCTGATAATCCATTTACCCTGCAATAACACAAATAAACCATTTGCTTCAAGAACTTTTGAGAAATTGGTTCTACCTTAAATTATTACCTTAAATTGCTAAATTTGGTTATATGAAACATCTTTAAAGATTAGAAGTGAGTCTGTTCACATTACGGTATATACCAGATTTATTCCTTGGTAAACCATTAGGGTCTCATTTATATAACCTGGAGAGCAGCTTGAGGAGTCAGAAAGGTAAGTGACACAATGGTGAACATCAAGAGATGGAGAAATTTATGGAAATTTTTGTGTAAATAGTCCTTAGGATTTTGGAAGTCAAATGATTAATTCATTGGTGCTGGTAAAGAAACTATGCATATGCATCCTTCCTTTTCTATGGAATCTGTAACCTGGGTTTGAATCTTGTTTGTTATTGTCAGTTGTTAAGATGATAGTAGCTATAGCATTGGACAACTGAAGGAGCACTGAATGACTTGGAAAAAAAAAAAGATGTTACTAAAGATGAGATGAAATGTCTTTATGTAGTTTTGAAGACAATTGGCACCTCAGCAAGTGACACTAGAAGAAATAATTCTGGGATTTCCCTGAATTCCCCCTGTGATTGCTAAGTGATGCCATCTTGAGATCCAGGAAGTAAACTAGGGTTCTGGAATGTATTTGGCAGGAAATATATTGATTGCCTGCAAAAACTGTTTTATTAGAGTTCTCTTTAAAAAAAAAAAAAACACAAAACTGGAAACCTTGCAGTAGCAGGTGAAAGTATCCAGAAAATGTAATACTCACTTTAAATTTGATACCTTTTGAAAGGTATCTTGCTAGGCCATGTAAAAATATAGTTCACGTGCTTGGAAATAATGTCTGAACTTGTGTTGTATTGCATAAACCTGCATTTGCTAGTTTCTAAATGAGAAATATTAACAACATTAACAACAGATATTGCATATTTAATTAGTGAATGATTTATGAATATGTGTGCATATATCATGTGCAGAGGTGCCATAGACAATTGGAATGACTACATTTAAGGGGCAGTTTTTATGCAAATGTAGCATTATGCATAATGGACAACAGAAATTCATTATTTAGAAAATATTTAAGATATATTTTCATAGAAAAGGTAAAAAATGCAAGTGGTTTAGGAGGTGTAAAAATTGCCACTAAAGATAGATGATTTAGTAACAAACTAAAATGATAAAAAGAATTTGAATTAAAAGAGAAAAAAAGCAGTAGTCTAGGTGAAAACTTTAAACCCTGGAATGTAAGTTTGCACAAAAGAATATTTTTTTCATTCAACAATTTACACTCATAAGCCAAAAGAGTGCTTGCCATATAACACATATTTAATATTTGTTAAATAAATTCTGAATTGCTGAATCATTTAAAAACAATTGCATTCCTTTATGGGATGGCATTTGAAAATGATCTAATTAGAAGTTTTCTCTTTGGACTTGGCAGCAAATATGACTAGGGTTGACCAATTCCTGTCTCATATAAATTAAACCTTTCATGGGTTTTTACTCAAATGCAGTCATTAATGAGCAGCTGCCCAGGGCAATGATAATGATGATGATAAAACATTGCCCTTATGCCATCTCCCTTATCCATGGAACCGTAAGAGACTTACCAACAGCAATTATCATTGCTCTTTTGGAAGGTAGGAAAATATAACATCATTTACTGATAAAGATGGCAATAGACAAACAACCAGACTGGAGATGTATAGTTAAGTCATTCATTCATTATCATTTAAAGTATCAGGCTTCAATTCTTACTTGATGTTTTTATTTCTATGGCATTATTATTTTTATGAAAGCTCAAAGTTCTGAATACTACTTTTCAGTATAAAATTACTTGTTCAGCTGTTGGGAATGTAAACTGATCCAGCCACTATGGAAAGCAGTGTGGAGGACCCTCAAATGAATGAAAATGGAACTACCATTTGACCTGGCAATTGCTCTTCTGGGGATTTACCCAAAGACCTCAATGTGGGTACAAAGGGACACCTGTGCTCGGATGTTTATTGCACCACTATTTATAATTGCAAGGACTTGGAAACATTCCAAATGTCCCAAGACAGATGACTGGATGAAAAACATGTGGTATATATGTGTGTGTGTGTGTGTGTGTGTGTGTAATGGAATATTACACATCAATTAAAAATGACATATTTGATGATTTTTTGGTAACATGGATGTACCTAGAAGAAATCATATTGGCAGAAATAAGCCAGAAGGAAAAAGACAGAAACATGGTTTCACTAATATATGGACAACCAAATGAAAGTACACAACTGGGGGGGGGACAGCTGGAGTGACCAGGGAGGGGAGGTGGTGGGTGACTAGAATTCAATGATGTGAAATATATATATATATAAATTATTTAAATTAAAAAAGAAAATAAATAAAATTATTTGGTCATGTGATTAGGTGCATACTGTTATTTTCAGGAATAGTGCTAGTTATATTGTATATCATCATAAATATCTAACCCCTCACTAAAAGACACTTAAACACAGAACTTGCTGACTATATATTGTGGCACTTTGTCTTTTTTCTTTTCTCCAGGAAAGAACACAACAATTCATGTATGACTTTGTGAAAAGAAATGCAAGAACTTAGAGAAATGAAACATTTTCATTGTTAGAAATTGCTGAAAGAACTAGTTTAGCCCCAAATTCTCTAAACCAAGTCAGATCTGATCATTTTATGCTGAACTGGGGGAATCCAACTACAACTGAAGAGATGATTCAGATAGCTGAGTTGTATTAGGTTGACAGCTCATCTTATACCAATGGTCCCTTTTTACAAGTGTGTAGAGGGTGAACATGCCAAACACCAGATCAAAACAGTGATAATCACATTTACTTCCTTTTCTATTAAGTTTCCCAGACTTAATGGAGAACAATCTCATACAGATTTATACTTTTAATTAAATGCAAATTCCAGTCTTAAGTCTTATGAAAGTGCCATATTATCAATATTAATAACATAACATATAGCCTGGAAAAAAATGTGCAGGGTCTTTGTAGCTCATCTTCCTTGGCTGATCAGGGTTCAGAAACTACACAGAGTTACAGTAGCTCTCTCTCTGCTCACATTCAAGGTTTTCACGTAGTGACCCATTTGGTTTATAAATATATTGTTGCATTTTTATCCTTCAATTGCTCATTAAGTTATGGTTTAAATACAAAGGAATTATGTTTACCAACAGACCTATATGATTAATGCCAATTACCAAGCTGTTATCTAGAGAGACACAAAAAATATATAGTTTAAATCACAGAGGTACTGGTTTTAAACAGAATAAACAGTATCTTTGAAATAAAGACCCTTCGGCACACAAACCAGTGACTTGGTTGTCATAGCAACTATCTGTCTTGTCAATACTGCGGTCTCCAGACATCTGCTCCAGGTTCTAACACTCATTGACATGTGCATTCATTTGGTCAAAGAAGGTGTCTTATCTTTGTCATCCAAGGGTATGTTGGCTCCCTTTAAATAATGAAACACCAATTAAAAATTAGTAACTGCAGAAGTGTCAGCATTTAGAACTTTGGCTGATAACGACTGATAACATCCCTCTGAGACCAAATTTTAATTTAATTTTATAGTCAACTATAAATATTTGCAGCAATTGTGGAAAACCCTGGAGATCAAGAAGTATCAGCCATTTTTAAAAATTATTAGAGTTCTTTCTATGTAAGTTTTTATAGATATGCTTGAGTATTGCCACCAGCATTGGGAATGTTGGGGAAATTCTTCATGCTTCAAATAAATAACAGTATTATGTTAGGAAGATCTTATCACAGAGAATACCATCCATATATTCAATTTCTCCATTGCTTACTTAAATTTGTCAACTATTTTAGGAATAAATGGCATTATCTTTCACAGTATCATTTTGAGTAGAATAATATTGAATTTTATGAACTCTACTTAGTATTTTAGGGAATTTAGCACTCCTGCCCTTCTAACACCAAATGCCAGTAGTAACTTCCAACCCTGCCAGTGTAGCAACCAGACCAGATGTCCCCTACACATGGGGTAATGAGTAGAGCAGTAGAGCCACTGTAAACCTCTACCAAAGATGTCTTCCTAATTCCGTTGTCTCTTTCTTTGCTTTTTTATTCAAGGTAATGTTGGTGTAAATCACTGTGTCACTTCAGATATGTTGCCACAGTACACCCACCATCAAAAACCCCATAATCCTCCACTGGCCCTGTGTCCTCTTTTGTCCCTCAACCCCTAACTTCTTTCTCTAGTGACATCTCTCTCTGGTGGGATCAATTCTACTGTCAGATTTCTAGAATTTGTTGCTAATTCTATAATTTCTTTATGTATGATGTTTGTTACATTTAAATTTATCTGGTGCATGTTTATCTAAAGATTGTGACAATCCCTTTAAGCTATTGTTGTGCCAGGAAAAGAACAAAAAGCAAAATTAAGAAGGGTCCCATTTGATAGCCTTAAATGGTCCTGAAGTGAAAAATATCACTAGAATATTAAATTGAATTACTATGGAAAATTTAAGGATTTGTGTTTCTCTGATAAATTTTAAAATAACATATAAGTGGATTATTTGTTAGAGCAATTATAAGAAATGTGAGTGGTAGGACTGAGTCTGTTATCTCAAAGATATTCTCAGAAAGGTCAGAACAAATCTTCTGTCTTTTTTTAACTGGATAAATTTGACCAATTAAGTATTTTAGTGAAGATGCCTAGTGGAGGAATGGATGCTGCATATTTTCCCTCTAACTTGAGCATTCATGCAATGAAAGAAACTAATTTTCGAGTCGAATGGATAACAGAAAATTATTTTTCTTATATCTGCAAAAGCACTGGCATCGTTCATTGATTCACATTTTTCTGCTGTTAAATGTACAATAAAGAATCACCACTAATTTGACATAATTACTATAAAGTATTTGTTGTCACAACCATTATCTTTATATGCAATAAATAATAATTGATGTAAACCCAGAGAATGCTAGAAAGGTACAAAACCTTAGAGACAGTTTAATCTCACTTTCACTGTCCAAGTAAGGAAATTAATGTTGAAAAATATTTAAAATGGCTCCTTAGCTACTTATGCATAGAAACTGGCTAGAAGAATTTAGGAATTATATTCAACTTGAAATATAGACTTGAGAGTTATATTTTTTTTCTAAGAGTTATCCTATTTTTGCATAATTAACATGCAACTATTTTTAGAAACTGCCTAGAACTGATGCTAGAACAGGTAGCTTTAGAAGTCAGAGGCCAGAATTTGCTATCAGTTTGGCCAAGAGCTTTCCCTTAAATATTGAGCATCAGTAATGACAGGAGAAAAGGAGCGATGGAAGAAAGCTGGGTAGAGTAGGAAAGAGAAATGCAAACCTGTGTTAATGCAATATTCCAGTTTGTGTGATTATGATTTTGCAATTGCTGTGTTCAGGATTTGGGATTAACCATAGAAATGAATTGTATGATTCTAGCCAAATTTGAATGGGAATAATCTGTTAGTATAAACACAAGCTAGAAACAAGCTGTAACTAGCAGCATGAGCTAAAAAGTTAGGTTATTTTGATCAAGATGAAATCTTCTACTTTTATATTTCAGTAACAGAAATATTGGGTGAGAACATAATCCAGCTTGTGGTTATCCGGTGAGCGGAGAGAATGGAGTGTGAGTGAAACAGTTGGATTTCTGGAAAACTGGAAAATGGAAAACTCAAATATCAAATGACTTTGCTACCTGAACATTAAGTTTGCTATGGATGATGGTTAATGATAGAGAACGAAGGAAGATAGCAAGGTGGGAGCCAAGTTCCACTGGCATCTCTGTACCAATTGATTAGAAACCCAAACCTTATCCCTGAGGTCTGGGTTCCATTGTGTTTTTACTGCACTGCTATTCATAAAGTAAATTTGGGCACCTGTCAGTAGTCTGTTACAACATCTCATTTTTTAAATGCCACTTTCACCAAATGAAAATGAGAACGTTTTTGTCCGGTTTCTCTTTTATAGGGTTCATATTAACATTTGGCTTGGTGTTCAGAGTCCTGAGGTGAACCACAATCCAGTTTTCCAGAAACCTGACATTGCTTATGCTTGACAGCTTTTCACCTTTGGAGCCAAATTCTATTTTTTCTACCTTCACTTACTTGTCTGTCTCTCTGTAAATGTATCAGCTACCAAAATAACGATTCTTCTTATCATCTCCTTAGGCTCATTCTCTACTAACACACTTCCTCTCTCTGCTGAATTTCACTTGTTCAGTGACACCTGTCCAAATCAGCTTACATTTGCACATTTATTCGATCTGCTCAGGTATCCGATCTTAATAATACTATGAATTTTTATTATTCCCAGTGACCGAGATTGGTGTATGCTTCACCCCAAGCCCTCAAGTGATAACAATTGTAAATGTAATACAGATGGTTTAGACAGTTTGATTAATGTTTTTCTTAATGTTTTCAAAATACCTAAAGCAATTAAGATTTCACATTTATCAAATTTTGATGTAGTTGAAACATTTAGGTAGTATCATTATTATGAGAAAATGTAGGTTGAAAGTTATGTTACATAAGTTCTTGATTTGGTAAATGATGGAAAAGAGAAAAAAAAAAAACAACTATACCCCAAACATTAAGTATACATAAGCTTGATAAATCTATGTAGGGAAATCAATCTGACAAGTTCTTTTAAGATTCCGTAATATCTTATTTTTAAGTCTTGTGCCATTGGTATTAAATTTTTTCTTCATTAATAAACTAGGAAGTAGCAGACATACTCACAATGAGAATTCAGAGTAGTAATGTATTATACAGTGATAATTTCCAAAGAGGTTCATAGAATAGTGTTACTAAAAACTTGCAGCATCTGTAACACACTGTTAGAGAGTGTAACTTCAGTCGTGAAAATGGAAAAGGTGTTATTTGAACAGATGTTACACTTCATTTGGAGAGACGAACTCACAAGTCTATGCATATTTTTATCTTCAAATGGTCCCACTCACCCTTCTTGGAATTGAAGGAAATCCTTTTGAAACCTGTATCCTAGTTAGCATGCCATTGAAGTGGGCCTACTGGAATAAACAACCTTTCACCACTATCTGTGGTGCATAAAGTTCTTGAAAGATTTTGAAGTTTCATTTGAATTTTATATAAATCAAAATGTGATTATTGCCTAGTAACACCGTTAGTATTTATAAAGAAAGAGATGTAATATAGAGCACCGTGGTCTTTGAAAAAAAAATAACAGCCACATTAGTTTCATTAACATATACAACATTGTTTCTCAATTTTTGTTTGTTTTCTCTCTGTTTATGTTAAGGTGCAAGGTTGGTTAACATGATTATATCTGTTTCAGGGGATCAAGGTTCCAATATCTACACATGCGTATTTTCACACCATGTACACTGTCAGTACCCCAATAATCCTCCCCCATGTTCTTTTGCTCTCCCCCTGTCCCACCTCCCACCCCTACTACCTCAGTTGTGCTCTCTGATGTCAAGGATTTGTTGCTGTTTACTTTAGTCTGCTTATTTGTTTTGTGTCTCTATATTGTCCCTATAAATGAAACCGTTTATTTGTCTTTCTCGTTCTAACTAATTTCCCTTACCATTAGCCTCTCTCCTTCCATCAGTGTTGTCGCAAATCATAGGAATTTATCTTTTTATGCATAGGTACACAACAACACATTTTTCTGATTCACTCCTCTGTCTATGGACACTTCCATTGTTTCTTTAACTTGGCTACTGTAAATGGAGCTGCAGTGAACATAAGAGTGCAGAGGTCATAACTGCACACACATGACTTATTCTAGCCTATTCTTATACATTACTCCTGCCTTTGGCATCTCTCCTTAACCATCACTTCTGGCTCATCTTCATCTTGCCAGAGAGGACTTCCCTGAGCAGTATATATTTGTAATACTTAGGCAGCATAGGAGCTATTTTTTCACTTATCTCACCTTTTCATTGGTTTAAATAAGAAGCATTTAATCTCATATAACACAAAGGACATGTGAAGCTTGGGGATGGGTTCTGATACAAACAAAATACCCCAAAACAGAAGAAGCAAGGATAGTGCTATTTCCAATGTTATGAACAATAAACACAACCCTTTCTACCACTTGAGAACTGGTTTCTCACTTGAGATGTGTGAAGAACAAAAGGAAAGGCATGAAGAAATGTGGAAGCCAAAATACAGCATCTGGAAAGTCTTTCCCCCAAAAGAGTCCAATGGGAAAATGAGAATGTTCTTTGTTGTCTTTTTGGTAGGTGTTTAGAGAGAATAGAATGAAAATTGCTGAAGTTTTACATTATTTATTGTAAAACCACCAGGATTTTCATTTTGAAGAAGATCTCTTTGATAATTGATGGGGTATAAGAAGAGAAGAATTAAGACTGGAAGAATAGTCTGAAGGCCTTTCCTAAGGGAGGTATGGATTAATATAGTAACATCGATAATAAAAAGAATAAAAAGTAATTGGAGATCTGTTAAGAAAATAGAACTGGAAGAATGCCATTGTTTTTATGCTGGATTTAAGGGAGACAACAACACAATCAAACCATAGAAATTGGTTGGTGTTGAGACACTATGTTCATTTTCTGTCATCTTCTGGACTGAGAAAATCAGATGAAGAAGTGAGTTTGTTATACTATAGTGATAAAGCTGTATCCTGAAAGGAGTCATTGTTATACAGAAGAAAAGCATTGTCACACTTTTTAGGTAGCCAGATTAGACTCCAGATGGTTATAATCTTCCAGTTTCAATAATATAAGGAAAGTAAATAAAGCCCTGCTTTAACCTGTCAGCAAATATCCAGTGGAGCTCCCTTTCACCTGTGCATACCTGTCTATTAAAATTTCTCTTTTTTGAACAATTCTTTTTTCCTTTTTTTATTGGTTACACACATATATTTTTAACATCTTTGTATACCCCAAGGCTCTCCCACAACCTTGTCACCAATGAATTGTCACTCTGGCACAATTCTTTGACATACCTTTCTCTCTGCTAGAATGACTGCTACCTGATTCATGAATTACTAAGAACTTACTAAGTTGCCAAGTTGTCTGTGGTAAATTTTCTTTAACCTGGAATCCCATGGCCAGCCTGTCAGGCAACATTAGACTTAGATCTAGATAAAAGGAGAGAAAGTAAGAGTAGAACTCAAGTCAAATCTATCTTGCCTAATGGCAGGCATTTGAATTCAAGGAACTTGAGTCCCAAAGATCCAAGGGTAGAAGAGCTTCATAGTTAAGGATGGGAGTCAATATCTCTGTGATACTGGTTTGAATCTTTCCCCCCCCCGAGGTATCTGTATAACTTTGAGCAAGTTATTTTCCTTAGTTTTAGTTTTCTGACCTCTAAAATTAGTATAATAACATCTTTTATAAAACTGTTCAAAGACATAAATGAGACTGCATGTAAAATACCCAGTAGAGTTTGTTTACAGAGGAACATATGGTACATGGTTGATGAAGAGTCTAAAAATTTTTTTGAGTTGAGCAGTTAAGGAAGAAAATTGACTATTATAGATGTCTCTAGATTCTTTAGTAGTTCTTATATACAGTAATAATTATGTTGGACAACACGAAATGCATTTGTATACCTTCTATTTTTAACATTAAAATAGTCTAAATTTGGATGAATTAAATTTTTAAATTTTAATTACTGTTTTTCTTGTAGTTAAGATAAGTACAAAAGTTGATTTTTCAGGCACAGTTCTACAATTCTGGCTGGTTCAGTCACTATGGAAAACTGTGTGGAGCACCCTTCAACTACTGGAAGTGGAACTCTCATTCAACCCAGCAATCCCATTTCTAGGAATCTACCCAAAGGCTACAAAAACTCTAATCTAAAAAAGACACATGTACCTGGATGCTTATTGCAGCACTATTTACAATAGCCAGGATATAAAAGCAACCCAAATGCCCCAAAATAGACGAATGGTACAAAGAGCTGTAGTATGTGTACACAATGGAATATTATTCATCAATCAAAAAGAAAAACATATCATTCATGTCAACATGGATGAAGATACAAGGAATCATGCTAAGCAGATATAAGTCAGAAAGAAAAGGTGAAATACCGGATGGTCTCACTTATATGAAGGATAGAGGGAAAACAAACAGGAAAAAATTTAAAACTAACTCTCAGTAAAATTGAAGCATGGAGCATGAGGAGTGAAGAGGGGGGAAGTAGGAGTGAGAGGGGTACAAAAGACTAAAACATTGGGTTCACAGGTGATAAAGATATGGGAAAACCCTGGGGTAGATAATGATATAAAAGAAAACAAATTTTAAAAAAGTTAATTTTTCAGGTCCAACTGTAAGCAGCATAATAGAAAATCCTAATTAATATCTGGAGCTCATAAAGTGGTTTCACATAAATTATCTCATTAAATTTTTATTACCACTCTTTGGGCAGGCGCTGGTTTCCTCAAGAAACAGAAATGTAGGATTTTGAAAGATTACAGTAATTGGCAAAGCAAGAATTCAACCCCAGCACTTCTGTCTATGTGAAAAAATATGTACATATATTATTTGTTTTGTTAGATTTTTGTTCACAATGAAGTAGGGAAGAATTAATGCACAGAATAGGGAAATATAAAGCAGAATGCCTCCTGCATATTCATAAAATAGTAATTCCAAACAAACAATTACTTGTTGAAAAAAGCATGTAGTAGTAAAGTGAGTCACTCCCCCTGCCTTTCGTCCCCATAAAATGCTTTCTGCCGCCTCATGATTCTTAAACTAGTGCCCATAATCTGCGTTATAAAAGAAGTTAATGAAAATCTGGATGGAGTTTGTTTAAGCAAGAGTTTATTTATAATTTTTTAAATATCAAATAACCTACTGTCAAGATCAAACTAGAGATTTCATAATAGATCCCAACTCCAGTTTTGCAAAACAATTTTTATTTCTGATCTAGACAGAGATTGAAAGTGGCACTGACAGATATTAAACGTGAAATCTAAAGGGCAAGTGTGGATAAAAGAGAGATTTGAACTTCACAATGACATGAATAGATTGGAGGAGAAATAAGAGAAGAATGAATTATTCACTCCAATATTCACAAACCAAATATTTACCGTGGATAAGGGGATTTCAGCAATGACGGGCCCATGGTCTTTCTCTTACTGCTATGATAAGATGTTATCCATGAGAACCCAACTGTGTTTTCATTCTCTGCTGAAATGATATATCAGATATATCATTTCATATATCAAATGGTATATTATGATATATCTTCACTCTTCTCCATAGTGAGAAAAAAAGACAAAGATGGAGAAAAGTGAAGAGAGAATAAGGAGGCTGTAGGGATCTAGGGATCTATTTTGCAAGATGGTCAAGGGAGACCTCATTTTGAAGTTATATTGTTTAGTCATTTATTGAACTTATGAAGTGATTCCATGATATTTCATCAGCATGTACTGTGATGGTTCAGTATATAAATATGATCATGTTTTAATGAGATAATTCTGCTTTTTTTGCTACAAAGTTACCTTTGAGAAACTTCTGAATGCTGTGAATCTTCTATCAAGAAAATGCCTTTATCTACAACAATTTGTTTAATTTAGAACTAAAACTCAATGTTATCAAGCCTTTGTTTGGTTAAAATTATAATCTGACTAAAAGTCATTCAGAACTATTTCTCAATGTCACGTGAATCATAATTTGTCTTCTATTCAGGAGAAATAAGCCATGAATGTAGCTAAATGTTTAAAGACTATTGAGGATTTTTTATATTGAAAAGTTGGGAAAAATCCCCAAGGATTCATTATAGTAACTATTTTTTATGAAATGTGTCAGAATTTTATGTAATTATAATATGACATGCAAACATTGATATTGAAAAACTCTCAATTTAACTTTTTTCTTATTTTCTTTCTCCCGTTATGTTGCATCAATTCTTCCTCTATGTTCACTTTGCCGAGTTTTAATCATTCTTATTCTGATGGTAGCATCCTGTACAGTTTTTTCTTGTGATTATTCTCACTGAGCCATAGATACTCAAATCTAAATGTGACATTATATAGTCACACTGTCTAATTTATAGAGAAGAAATTGAGACAGAAGGTATAACGTGACTTGCCTAAGTTCATAAATCTTATTATCTAACAAAATAATGGCTGGTTTTTAAATAGTAGGGAATATTATCCTGGCTGAGAAAGCTAGGGAATATTGATGTATTCATTTAGAAATATGGAAACTGCACTTGAGGGGGGATGCATCATTTGCCAAGGATCCCTAGATTAGTAAGTACTTAAGTTGGGATTTAACACCAGGCTTCCTGCCTTTACAGTCCACTCACAATTGCCTGTCACTCAAATCTTTAGGCTCTAAGTCCCCTGCGATTTTCTACAGCCCTACTCTGCCTTCATCTTAAGCTCCCCACCCTCTATTCTTTTCTTTGATCTAAACCTTGGTTCCCTAAGTACTGCAGTCAGAAACAGGTGGAAAATTGTTGTGAAAAAGAACAGGCGGCAATATTCTTGTTTAGCCTCTTTTATATCTATTTTTTTCTACAGATTGGGATATTTTTCTCAATTATGCATACTTATTCATTCTGCCAAAATTTTCTTTTAAGGCTGTTAAAGCTGTAGTCAATTTTCTCAGTTTGATATTCCCCCAAAACCTGCTGTGTCTTTTTTATTCTGTGCTGAAATAGGCATGGTAGGATCCACCAACTGTTAAAGTCATTGCATAGCTTAAAAACTTTCTATTTGTTTTCTCTATTGTTATATTTTTACAGTTTCAGAATTTGAACAGCATTTAATTTCTCTCTGCTTTATATTTTCCTTTGGAGAAAGAACACACTGGTTTGTGTTTGTAGATGTTGGAGGATTGCTCTCAAAGAGAGAAGTTATTCTTCAAATACCCATGACTACTGAATTCTAAATTATACTATAATCAACTAATGAAGAGAAACCTGCAAACCAAGTGGATATAAGGTCTCAGAAATATATGGCAGCTACTCTTCTTCCTTAAATGTAAAGATGCTTCATGATTGTGTCTTTGGAGAGGACTATGATAGTATTCACCAAAGTTCCTCAATGTATTCACATATATTGGCCCAGCAAATTCACATCTTAAAAATACCTGAAAAATTTATAATGTAGCAATTTTTGTAAAAGAAAACAGTGGGTCAAAATATTTAACAATAGGATATTTGTTGAATGAATTCTGATACAATTACAGAATGAAATATTAAGAGTTTTAATGATGCAATTGATATTTATTAGAGTGGGGGTCATTCATAATTTCTAGGTGAGCTAAATTTTATGAAACAGTGTGCATAAAACATCCTTGCATAAAAAACATCCTATGTTTTTATATAGAGTATGACTTGAAAAAATTCTCTCCAAAGTGTCGTTTTGCACATGTCTTATCTAATCACTACTCTCACAGCTATTTAGATCTTTGAATCTAATTTGTTGGCTTCCTACTTAACGTCTTGTGCTGCAGAGTATAAAGAAGGAATTAGAACAGATATGATCTATCCATGCTTTGGTGATGCTCGCCAATCCCGAACAGCTGCAGGTGTTAAATAAAAGAGAAATGAGAACTGCTATGAAGGAAAATACTGCATGTTCTATAAGAATATAATAATAATCCTTGGGCACCTGAAATCTATGGCTAATTTTCATACAGGGCTTTAAAAGAAAATTTGCCTACTTGGAAGGAGAAGAAATTGAAAGTGCACATTTTTAAATTTGAATTAATTAGAATTGATCGATTCAGTTTGTAGAGATTCTTGGAAGTGGCATCGTTTTTACCTGTCCAAAGCCTGTTCTGATATTCCTTTTTGGAACTTCTCTATCCCTATTTGTCAGCCAACTCGTTTGATACTCAACAAATCCTTTGTTTTTTAAGTATTTAACCTTTCTTCTCAACACAATGAAATATTCCTTCAAAGAAGAGATAGCTATTTCCAATGATGCCTAACAGAAATTCATATAGAGTCGTATAAATAATAGTATTAAAGTAAATGACTGTTGAGAAAGCCTCCTTTCAAAGTTAGTTAAACTGATACATTCTATACAAGGCAAGTTAAATATATATTATTTCCTTAGGAAAATGTATATAATCACCCACTCCTTTAATTATATGCTCAAAAACCACCAATTAAGGTAATTTCTATATACATAGTATTCAGTACCTCTAAGAGGATAAAAGCCAACCTTCATAAAACATGCAGAAGAAGTTAGAATGTGATCTTTAGAAGGAGACATGCCTATGTTTGAGTTTTAGCTCCCGAATTTCTGGCTTGTACATTAATTACAATCAACATGCAGATAACAGCAGACCCAAAAGTTTTAGTGGGATTTTATGAGACCATATTGGTATTTCATAAAATGAATAACATTAAATTCATTCTTTAATGTATAATAACTAATTCTCATAACCCTTGTAAATTCAAAGAATGTCATTCTTCCATTAGTTAGTGCAATCACCTTCTAAATCACCTCCTTATTTCTAGCCTTGTTCCCATCATGTTTTATTTCTGCTATGGTTTAAATTGTGTTCTCTAAATTTCTTGTGGTGAAATACTAACCTACAGTGCCTTAGAAGTTGACTATATTTGGAAATAGTTAATTGTAAGTATAGATATCTAGGTGAGTCTTAATCTAAGATGACTGATGTTATTATAAGAAAAGAATGTTTGAACATTGCAGGTAAAAGCATATGATGACACAAGAAGATAGAACTTAGAAGAAACCCACCCTCTATTCACCTTGATCTTGAACTTCTAACCTCCAGAATAATGGAGAACAAACTACCGCCTGGGCTGAGTTACCCAGTCATACCCCATTTTGGCAGTCATAGTAAAGTTTTCCAATTCTCTACTGACATAAGGGCAATCTTTAAAAACTTTAAAATCTCAAAATCTTATTATAACTTACCTAATACATAACACGCACCTATGTCAAAGTCTTTGAATGGATTCTCATCACAATTAAAGTAAAGACCAGGTCTACAGTACCACCAGTGAATACAACTTGAAGATTGGCTACTTCTCTGACCTCATTTTCTATCTCTCTTCCTGTTATTCAGTCTGATTCTGCTATATTAACACACAGCCCCCAAACTAGTTCCCACCTTAGAAATCATTGCAGTTTCTTCAACCTGAAATACCGCCTTTCAAATGTTTACCTGTTCCCTTTCTCATTTCAACACTTTCTCTATTCAGATGATCACCTTTACCTAAAATAGACCCTCTCCTATCACACACAATCCTTGATTTTTTTTTACCTAGCATTTATTGAGAGACTTGTATTATAGGAATTCTTAAAACATTTGTGTATTTACACATCACCTCTTCCAGCTAGAGTATAAACCCCTTGAGATCAGACTTTTTTCATTTGTACAATTCTAGTGCCTAAAAATCACTTTGTGTTATTTATGTACAATATAAATATATTGAATTTATTTATAGAGTAATACATATAAATATGAAAGAGTTTTCCTCTAGTTACCATGGAAAGTTTATTGCTAGTATATTATGTAGGGAACATTAAAAGTAGAAAATATATACAAATTAATATACCTAATATTGTGATGAAACAAAGTAACAAAAGCAGTTAAAAGACAAAACAAAACAAAAACCTTAAAATACTACCTAAATTTGTTTTTTTTT